>PVKS010003427.1:0-103838 GCA_004027875.1 Aplodontia rufa | reverse complement strand
TTAAATAATTATGGTCTTACAATTAGGAGGGATTCATTCTCAAACAATCAAGAACAAAGTGTAATGACAGAAAAAGCCAAGACTTGTACCAGACCACAGTGTCCCCACCTTGGGTTCCCCATGGTTCCATGTTTCCCCCTACTTAAGCCCCAAGTTAATTGGACTTCTCCTGGAAGTCAGAGGTTCCCCTCTGATTAGATTCCCCCATCCTGACTCCCTCTAGTCTCCTTGAGAGAGAATCAATTTTTATTGAGTTTTTCACATGGCTTACGTTGCTCTGACACTTAGTTGTGTACGTGGGTGCTGAGGTTTGAACTCACGTACCTGCTCATGCAGGGCAAGTGCTATAACTGCCCAGCCACCACTCCAGCCCTTTCTAAAACATTTTTTATGAGGCTATCAAATGCCACACTTTATGTAGGCAACAATGTCATGAGTGCGTTAAAACTAGTAAGTATTCATGGAACTAGTGACTTCACAATTCCATTTCCAGGAATTTTTCCTAAGGAGGAATATAGAGACCCTTAAGGGTAAGGGTTGACTCTTTTATTCTGCACTGTATTCCAAAAACCTAGAATATTGCATGGCATACAGTAGGTTCATATACGTATGGATATACATATACATTCATATACGAATGAATAAAGGATGGAAGAGTGCATGTATGTATAAATTAGAAATAACTAAAAATGCATAAAGATTTTCTTAATAGCTTTGTTTCTAAGAAAATAAAACCAGTTTTTCCAAACATAGAAACATGATTATATGAAATCCAACACGATCATAGAATTAAATGTTATTCATAATAAAATGACCCAGATGGGTATTTATAGTTATGGAAAGATATTTATCATAAAATGTTTAATGAAAAAGCCTGCTGCAAAATGATATCACATGTCATGTATTTTAATAAAGTTCTATGGTTAAGATTTTCTAAAACTTAAAAATAGAGCAAATAATGATTCAGAAAACAGAATCATTCCTATACGACTATACCTTACTATTTTATTCTAAATCTTCACCCACTTGGCCCAGAATGATTTTTAAAAATCTAACACATTCTAAAAAGACAAACATTTTCTAACATTCAAGATATCCCAAAAGATATGCCTTGCATTCTCAAATAAATTCTCAATGTATTTAATGCCAAGGTAATATCACTGTGGCAACTACTTTCTTTATATGTAAAGCTCTTATTCTGGAGACCTTTAAACAGTGGTTATGAGCACATATTCCAGAGCTCAAATCCTATGTTAAAGTCCCAACTTTAACTGGTATTGTGACCTTGGGAAAAACCTATCCACTCTTTGCCTCAGTTTCTTCCTTTTCATCTATAAAATGGTGATGCTATAGCATCTACAAGATAATTTTGTAAAGGTTATGTGTAAATATTACACATTTACCACATATGAAAAGCATTTAAAATAGCACCTGGCATATATTGCTATTTAAATGTCAGCTGCTAACTTACAATCAGATATGTACCTTTTATTATAACAGCTTTTACTTTTTACCTTTTCATGTTAAGATAATTTTAGACTTAGAAGTGTTGCAAAAATAGTTGAGAGGAGAGAGTTCAAATATTCTTCTCCAGGTTCACTTTATCTTATCACCTTATGTAACCATAGCCAATTTATCAAAATGAAGAAATTGACCTTGTTCAACACTGTTAACACAAATGCAGGACTCATTAGAATTTCTGAAGTTTATTTTTGCTAATATATGCATATTTTTATTCCAAGATTCAATGTAGCACCCTGTTTTGCATTTAGTTTCCATGTCTCCCTAGACTCTTTCATAGACTCCTTCAATTCCTGAACGTTCCTCAGTCTTCCTTCTCTTCTATGACCTTGTAACCATTTTTTTTTTTTTAGTCCTTGGGATTGAACATAATATACTATCACTGAGCTACATTCTTAGGTCTTTTAATTTGTTACTTGGAAACAAGATTTCTCTTAGTTGTAAAGATAGCCTGGAACTTGCAATCCTCCTTCCTCAGCCTCCTGAGTTGCTGGTATTATAGGTGTGTGTACCCAGCTATGACCTTGTAATTTTGGAATAGTAATTGCCAGTTCTTTCAAGTCTGTCCTGTGCTTTGAATCTTTCTAATGCTTTCTGATGATTTTATTGATCTTTCTTGTTACTGCTAAGGAAACCAAGTGGTTTGTTCTTCTCATTGCATGGTGTTAGGCAATACATTACATCAATGAGTATCACCGATAGCATTAAACTTGATCGCTTGGTCAATGTCATATGTGTGCCAGGATTCAACACTAAGTTTATTTATCCCTCTGTAATTATGCATTTGTGGAGAAGATAATTTGAGCCTATGCAAATATCTTATTTGTATTTACAATTTCACTCCCCAATTATAGCATCCATTGGTAGATCTTGGCTAATGTGTTCTAATGGTGATTTTCTATTTCCTTCATTCTGTATTTATGTGTTGCAATTGCTCTGTAAGGAAATGTTGTTACTTCAATCCCCATTTATGTATTCATTCACTTATGTATTTGTGTCCATAAGTATTTATAGATATTTTAGTTTGGGGATATAATCTGAAATTTATTTATCTATTTAATTTTGCTATTTATATTGTTGGTTAAGTAGTTACAAGTTTGGCCAGTGAGAAGTCTTTTGTGTTAACTCCTATGCCTTCTTGATATGCCCCATTTTTTAAGTGTATTTATTTTCTGTCAACACAAGATTCCCTAGGCTTATCCTATATTTTCCTGTCCCAGTCCCAGAATCATATAACAACTGTTAAGAATCACACTATTTTTAACAGTGCTCCATATTTCTCTTTCAGTAATGCAAACGAATAATATCCCTTTAAAAAGTCTAGTTATAATAAAATTTTAATATCTTCATTGTTTTGAATTACAAGACATCACTTCAATTTGATAAATGCAACCAAACAAGCCCCTCAACATTATTTTAATTAATTGAGATTAGTGAATCCCAACTAAATTTTTAAAATAAAATGAAGCACACCCAAATGTTTGAAACAATAATTATATAAACATTCACTGGTTAAGTTACCAAGGAGTAAAAATGCCTGTTAAAACTAATTGGCCTGTTCTGACTCACAACCACTACAAATGCACTGTCAAAACACAGCTGCCATAAACTACTGCTCAAAAATTATATATCTTGTTTCCTCTAGGAACCCCACCAACTTGACATTTCTTAAATTGTCCCTGCCTTCCAGGGGAATCAATTTGATGTTTTCAGTTCTTTATCACTGATGCTATACTTAGAATCCTATCACATTCATCAATCACCAGCTTCAGTTTTAAATTTTCTCAAGGATTTTTCTTGAGAGTCTTCTAAGGTATGTGTTAAGCTTTTAAAACTCTTATCTACCCCAGCCTGATCTGCACTAAACTCTTTGTAGTCATCTCCTAAGTTCTCACTGGATACTTAGATTTATTTTGCTAAGTCACATTTGAGGTTTTGCTTCCTAATCATATGAAAATTAATATCTGTCTTTAGATTTGATAAAATATTCTGTTGAAGTGCTAAACTCTTACTAGAACTTTAGTGAAGAAGCTTCCCAGAGACTTTATCCTGTGAATATTATACAACCAATTGAAAGCATAATTCTATTTTTAAAAAAGCCATGCCTTCATTAGAAATGTTATTGACTGAAAGTTTAAAACCATAATACTTTCTCATTTTAAAAAACAGTGTTGGCTTTTTGTTTAATGCTGTTTTGCATAAGTAGAAATTCTTGGTACATTAATTTGCAGTTGCAAGATAATGCTCAGTATGTTTATTTTTACTATCGTATTATTGTCTTATGTTTGTATTGCATTTCACAACTTACACTTAATGACTTTTGCATGTATTATTACATCTGATGCTTGAAATAAGTCATTTTAGAAAGTAGAACGGATATTTCTATTACACTCATTTTCTAAGTGAATAGAGTAAGTGAAAGGAATTCAGTGGCCTATGGCAACAGTAAAACTTGAGTACAGATCTTATGAATTAAGCATTCAGATGCAGATTCTGCTTGGCAAATCAATGAGAGGGAGCTGGAAATCAATGTCATGTGCAAAGCTGACAACTGCCATGGCTTTTTCAGTTTCTACACTGACCTACACAGAAACATCTTCCATGCAAGCAGTGATCAGAAACCTTGCGTGCTATTCCTTGCAATGGTCATGTCTGGATGGCAAAATCTGATAGGAGGTAAAGAGGATCATGAAAAACCCTTTGCTGTGCTCCAAGAGTAACAAAAGGAATGTGTTTTATAGCCCTGACAACACTTTCCATTAAAATCCAAGAATCCAAAAGGCCTTCCGAAGTTATTATATGTGACTAGTGGCATTGCCAATACTGTATGTCTCCCCCCTCCTCCCCCTACACACTTAAAGTTCCATGAGTTATAAAGTGCAGCATCTTAGGTCTCAGGTTAGGTTTTCTCCATCTTTGACCACAGATCACTCCCTCTTCTTACCACCTTGAAAACACATACCCGTTAAAAAGGAGAATTGTCAAGAGGTGAGATAATCTATGAAAATTTATTGTTCAAAATGCACATCCTACTTGATGGTCTGTCTGAAATTCTAAGCATTTAATACTAAGGAAATCATACTATTATTATAGTTCCAAGTGATTCTTAACTTCAGTCTGTGAACTTGTATGAGGAAAGAAATTGCACGTTTATCCACAGTAATCTCTGCCTGAAATTTTGCATTTCCTTCCACTTTGAAGGCAAAATTAAACCACAGTAGTATTAGCAGTACTTGGGCTTTTCATCAATAGAAATCACAGATATTTTCACCTTTCATTACTATTATTATAGATGTTCCAAAATATTATTTAGGCTCATCACTACTTTGACATTAAATCTACTCACTGGATATTATTATTCACTGTGTTAATAACAATGACCCTATAATCTGAAACCTTACTAGTAAAAAAAAATTGATAACTGTATTTCCATAAGATTGATTTCCTTTGTAATTTATAAAATTACATAGTATTTTATGTAATGCATTTAAAAAATCATTCTGAGAAGGGATACATAGGATTCAGCAGTATGCCCTAAGTAGCACCAAATTCATTTAGAATTCTGCTAATAGAAAATGGGGATCAGCTCAGTCTCCCTTCAGGGTGAGAATAAAATGACTCTTAACTGCCTAATATAATAAGATAGTCATTGCAATATTCTTCTAGGGCTGCCACAACAAAATACCATAGACTGAGAGACTTAAGCAACAAAAATATATTTTCTTACATTTCAGGATGCTGTGAAGTCCAAGGTCAAAGTATCAGCAAGCATGATTTCTTCTGACTTTCCTTGTATTCTTGGCTTATAGGTGACTGCTGATTCTTGTCCCCACATCAGCACTCATCTGTCTATGAGTTGTCTATGTTCTAGTCTCTTCCTATAAGAAAACTATTCCTATTGGATTAGAACCTACCCATATTTAACCTCTTTTTACTTTAATTGCCTCTTTTTATTGGTGCATATTAATTATAGACATGGCACCCCATACATGCATATAACATAAGAAACAATTTTATCAGTTTCCCTCCCCTTACTTCCCCTGTGTCTCCCCTCTTCCCTCCTGCTCATCTGCTTCTTCTTACATGTGACGTGATCTCTGTTCTACTTACATGTTATTCCTTGTTATCTTTTTTTCTCCCTCTAGTTTCCACATATGAGAGAAAATACATGACTCTTGTTGATTTGAGTCTGGCTCATTTTGCTCAACATGATACCTCCAGTTTCATCCATTTACTTACAAATTGCATAATTTCATTCTTCTTTATGGCTGAATAAAAACTCCACTGTGTATACATGCTACATTTTCTTCATCCTTTTATCTTTTGACGGGCACCTTGGTTGGTCCCTAATTTGGCTGTAGTGAATTGTGCTGCAATAAACATGGGGACACATGTATTTTGAAAGTAGGCTGACTGTAATTCTTTCAGGTAAAGATATCTAGATCATATGGTAATTCATGTTTAGTTTTTAGAGAAAACATCATATTGATTTTCATGGTTATTGTACAAATTTACATTTCCCCCAGCAGTGTGTAAGAGTTGCTTTTCCTCACATCCTTAACAGCATTTATTGTGACTTGTATTCTTGATGATTGCCATTCTGGCTGTAGTGAGATGGAATCTCACTGTAGTTTTGACCTGCATGTCCCTGACTGCCAAAGAGGTTGAACATTCTTTTTATGTATTTGAGGACTATTTGTACTTTTGATCAGTGCCTATTTACTTCATTTGTCAATGTACTGAGTGGGTTATTTGTCTTCAGGGGTTTCAGTTTTGGGTGAGCTTTTTCTATTTTTTGAGTTCTTTATATATTCTGAATATTAATCCTATGTCATTAGAGTAGCTGACAAAGATCTTCTCCCATTCTGTTGGTTATCTCTTCACTCTGTTGTTTCTTTTGTTATATGGAAGCTTTTAAATTTGATGCCGTTCCATTGAATGTCATTTCTCCAATGTGTTTTTGGCACCTTTGTTGAGGATCAGATGACTGCAGCTCTGTTTTTCTACTCTGTTCCACTGATCTACCTGTCTGTTTTTATACTAGTACAAAGAGTTTGCCACTATGGCTCTGTAATATAATTTGAAATCAAGTATTATGATGACTCCAGCATTGCTTTTTCCCCTCAGAATTGTTTTGCTCTTATTCTGGGTATTTTGCTTTTTCGTATGAATTTAAGGATTTTGTTCCAGTTCTGTAAATAGTGTCATTGGAATTTTTATGGGGATTGCATTAAATCTGGATCATTTTGGTAACATGGCTACTTTAGAGCTATTAATTCTGCCCCTGAATAAACAAGGCATGTCTTTCCATTCTCTACTATCTTCTTCAATTTCTTTCTTCAGTGTTTTGTAATTTTCATTGTAGAGGTCTTTGAATGCCTTGGGTAGGTTTATTCCTTATTACATGTTGTTGTTGAAGCTATTGTAAATAGAATTATTTTCCTGATTTCTTTCTCCCTGGATTCATTACCAGTACAGAGTGAAGCCATTAATGTTTGTATGTTAATTTGAATAATATTTCTTTGCCAAGTTTGTTCATTAGATCTATAAGTCTTCTGGTGGAGTGTTTAGGATCTTCTAAATATAGGATCACACCATCTTCAAATAAGGATAATTTGAATTCTTCCTTTTCTATTTGTTTTCCTTTTATTTCCTTCTCTTGCATAATTTCTCTGGCTACAATTGTTAAGTATTACATTGAATAAGAGTGGTGAGAGTGGACATCCTTGTCTTGTTACTGATTTTAGAGCAAATACTTTCATTCACTCAGTGTGATGCTGGCTTTTGAATTATGTATAGTCCTTCCTTCTATCCCAAGTTCCTTCAATGTTTTTATCATGAAGTTGTGTTTGATTTGATAAGGGATTTTTCTGCATCTGTTGAGCTGATCATGATATTTTGTCCTTGATTTCTATTTATGTGATATGCTTATTGATACGTGGATATTGAACCACTCTTCTATCCCTGGGATGAAACCAACTTGATCATGTTGTATTGTCTTTCTAAGCTGTTATTGAATTTAATTTGCAAGTATTTTATTAAGGAGCTTTGCATCTATATTCTTCAAAATATTGGTCTATAATTTTCTTTCCTTGATTTGTCCCTATCTAGTTTTGGTATCAGCATAATACTAGTTTTGTAGAATGAGTTTCTATTTCATAATTTGAGGAACATCGGTATTAGTTCTTCTTTTAAGATTTGGATAAAATTCATCTGTGAATTCATGTGGTATGTGTGTGCATGTTTGTATGCATGCACGCACGTGTATGTAGACGCGTGTCTTTTTATTACTGCTCAATCTCATTGTTTGGTATTTGTGTGTTAAGATTTTATATTTCATCTTGGTTTAATTTTAGTAGATGATACATATCTGGAAATTCACACATTTCTTCTAGATTTTCCAATTTGTTAAGAATATAAATTTTAAAAAATAACCCCTAGTGATCCTCAGGATTTCAAGATTATAATATTTCCTTTTTATCTGCGATTTTATTAATCTTGTTCTACGGGGTGGGGTGCCTGTGTCCTAATCTTCTCTTACAAGGACAACAGTTGTATCTGATTAGAGCTCATCCATAACCTCTTTTTACCTTAATTACCTCTTTAAAGTTTCTGTTTCTAAATACAGTAACAATCTGAGGTATTGGGTATTAGGACTTGAACAGATGACATTTTCAGGGGAACAATTCAGACCATAGTAGCCACTGTTCCAAGTCTGTGACCCAAGAGACAAGCTGCGCGGCTGAAGGAAGAAAATACCATGTTCAAAACCAGGTAATGACAAGAGGTGATGATTTTCTTAATGGTAAGGCAATTCTAACTTGAGAAAGAGGCTATTCCAAAAGTATTTTAAAAATATACAAAGCATCTTCTATTAGAAAAACCTTTTACATTGAAATATAATAAAAATTTCAAATAATTTCTTGTTTTACATATATAAAGGGGAAATAATATAGACTTACAAATGATTTTTTTTTAAAGAGAGAGGGACAGCAAGAGAGAGAGAAAGAATCAATTTTATTAGTTTTTCATGTGACTTTTTGTTGCTCCGACACTTTGTTATGTACACGGTGCTAGGGTTTGGACCTGCATCCTCATGCACTCTAGGCAAGCACCCAAAGTGCTGCAGCCACTGAGCTAGCACTCCAGCCCCTTGATTCTATCTTTAAATGGTATATATTTAAAATTTTGAAGTATGATACAGTTTTCTTTATATTGACCAAAATAATTTTTAAAAATCATCTTCTTAGCTTTAAATTACAATAGTTTAAAATCTACAATGCATCCATCCCTATGTTTGGCAAGGGGTTATCGATTTCCTTCATGTGCGAGCTGTTGTTGATTTGTATGCTAAGGACATTTCACAGTAATGACAGTATTGGTAACACCTTGACACCAAACTCTAGGATTCTTTCATTCTCTCACTTACTTTTACTATATATTCCCCCATCTGTCCGTGTGATAAAGAAAAACAACAACAGAAAAACAACAACAAAACAAAACAAGACAAACAGAAAAAACTCAACACCTCCAAGGAGGGGGGAGTAAGGAGGTTTGTGACATAAAAATAAAAGTCCTTCCTGCACAGAAATAAACCATCGACTCTTAGTGAAATCAAAGGCTTTGAAACTCTCTTCAAAACTTTATATTTAGATGAGCCAAATAGAAACTGAAAATTAAAAATCCTTGAGGAAATTTGCAGGGCCTCAGTGGGGAAAGGAAAGCTGACATTCCAGCAGCCCCAAAGCCTGAGCTCACCTCTCACGCTGATGGATCCTAGGAAGTGGGGTCTCTGCTCAGCCTCAGGGAGCCAAGGCACTTGGATGGCATATGCACACACACCCACATACACACTCATGGAGTAGCAGAAAGACAAATTCCATTGAAAAACCAAAAACAAACACACAAACAAATAACTTGGTTTGTTAAGATATCTTTGATGAATGCAGTGGTCAGTTAGATATTACCCTGGTGCCTGCAGAGATAAAGGAAGAGGACAGTGAAGTCATCTTTAGTTCTAGATTTTTTTTTCTTGGCTTAGTTTCGAGGGCACTGAAGTCTAAATCATATTCACTCCATCGCTAGCCTGCACTGGAGATCCCCACATGCTCCATTTACACAAAAAAGCTAGTCGGTCAACTCTAATTGTCCTCCTCCCAGTATAGTCCTACAGGCTGGTCACAGATGGGGAGACTCCTTTGGCTAACACACCCACTCTCAATCACCTGGAGGGAAGCAATTTCCATTGCCCATGCCCACGTGAGGGGCACACTGTCCTGTCACTCACTAGTGACTTTCATGTAGCCAGCACTACCTCACCTCCAGCCTCATGGCAGATCATCCAACCAATCTTTGTTTATTCAAGTTATATACCAAAGATGCTGCTCAATAATGTATTTTTCATGAATTCCTCTTAAGTGCCAAACATGTTGGAAAATGAAAATTCCTATGGCTAATAAATATTTCATCTTTTACTTGAATATGTCACCCGTAGTTTTAAAATTTTCACATCCTAAACAATGCTCTGAAAGGTCCTGGCAGAATCAAGACAGTGGCTGGACATCTCACCCATTACCTGAAACACAAAGGTAGCTGCTACGGCCTACGCCTAGATGGCTGCACTGGATGAAAAGTAGCAAGGGCAGAACGCAGAATCCACCCAGTTGTGAGTTTATTTTGATAGTTTGCAAGACCATTCCAGGAATGATTCTATTTCAGGGTCTCAAGTACCATTTCCAGGTTTCAGGGATCTTAGATGCATTTAGCTACTACTAGAGCTGTACTGTGTTTCAGAGAAGTAAAACCAGTGATCCAACTCCAACTTGGTTTTAATGAAGATTGAGGCAATTCAAGGAACTTGAAACTCCTGTTTGCTGAAAATTTTGCTCAGTCTTAAGTATCCAAAGATCCAGAAGATCTTTCTGCCTCTGGTGGTTCCTTGGTGGAAACTTCTTAAGGAGTAAACATTTATTCTCATGCCCTCTTTTACCACTGATGGTTAATAGAAGAGACAAGGAGACCGTTTGTCTCCCTTTTGACAATTCTATATTTCATCTTGATGCACTATATTAGGTTTTTGTGAAAACATGATCTTAAAATTTATGGAACTTATAGTTTACAGTTTTGAAAGCAAGATCAAATATACATAAATTACTTTATTTTAAAACTGGGATTTTTTTAAAGAGAGAAGGACAGGAAGAGAGAGAGAGAGAGAGACAGAGGTAATCAATTTTTATTGAACTTTTCACATGGACTGCGTTGCTCTGACACTTAGTTGTGTATGTGGGTCCTGGGGTTTGAACCTGTATACTTGCACATGCCTGGCAAGTGCCTTATCCACTGAGCCACCACTCCTGCCCCCAAAACTGGGATTTAAAATAACATAAAAATAGGCAGGCATGATGGTGCATGCTGGTAATCCCAATGGCTTGGGAGGCTGAAACAGAAGGATCACAGGTTTGAAGCCAACTTCAGTAACTTTACAAAGCCCTAAGCAACTTAGCAAGACAGAGTCTCAAAATAAAAATAAATAAATAAATGCAAGGGGCTGTGGAAATGTCTTAGTGGTTATGCTCCTCTGGGTTCAATCCCTAACCCACAATAAATAAATAAATAAATAAATAAAACAGTTGTGCAACTTAATAACAGGTCTGAAGAGATAAATGCCAACAGGTATATTGAATCCTAAACTTATTTAATTCCAAAGCGAGAACTTCTAGTAAAACCTGGGAGATCTTCTCTGCATACACTTTCTGATTTTCCAGCAGGCTTTACACACAGAAATGCATTTGTACTGGTCAGCACTTCTCTTCCAGCCTCTAGAGCTATTGCTGAACATCACAGCTAGCAATGAAGTCAGCCGTGTCTAGAATAAAGGACATTCTTTCAAATGTGTGCTCAATTTATCTGAATCAGATGCCGCTGCCTGCTGGAATTCTTGATACAGTCTGAAATTGTGATTTATCCTCTGCTGAGCATCTGATGTGAACAGCAACAGAAACAGCAAAGAGACAATGAATGGGAGCCTCATTTCCTTGATACATATGTACTAATTCCAGTAAAAAAAATTTGCAGGGTAGAAGTGGAAGGGTATACTTCCTTTTATGCTATATGGCTCCCATTACCTTTGAACATTTCTTTTTCTACATCCAGGAACTTGGTTTTCATTGATGCGGTCAGGTTAGGTTATTGACTAGCAGAAAACGTAGCTTTTTACATATAGGTATTTCATCTATTTCCTATTTTAAAAAGTAGAAAAGGTGTCCACTTAAGAGTAGATTTGGGGTATACATTTAAAAAGAACCTTCAATTTTCTCTTAAGGTAAAAGACAGTAAGTTCTTTGCAAGTCAAACACCTTTTCTGTAGGCCATTAGTAAGTCCACATATATAAACCTAGATAGTATGACTACACTAAAGATGATCACTTTCATTATATTTATGGATATTTTTATTCAAATTATATAAGTAGAACTTGTAAAGGCACTTATTGATTTTATATTAATAAAAATATTTATTTTTATCAAATATAAGTAATTACTAATTGAAAGGAATTTTTTATTTTGTCCTAAATTGGATTAACAATTTCAACAGCAGTGCACGATTTTACCATTTAAACTACAAAGTTCAGATTTAATGCTATTCAGTATTTATCTGCACTTAAAAACATATAATGGTGTAGCTGAATGATTTCCTCTGTAGTTGGAATTAACTTTCTCTGATCTATTGCTATGTTCCTTGAAACTCTGAAATATCACTCAGTAAAAATATACTCAAAATACGAAAAATGGCATTTAAGTTGAGAAGAGACAGTGTCTTACGCTCTTTAAGAATCTACTGATAGCTTCTGCCTTTCAGTCTCACTCTGGGTGCTTCCAAAGATTTCTTTCTCTTGCTTTTGCTTTCTTCTCTCTCACAATCCTCTCCCTCTCCTCCCCCACTTTCTCTGTCTCCATTTATTTCTTATGTTTTCTCTCTTTCTTTCTCTCTCTCCTCTCTCTCTCTTCCTTTCTTCCTTTACAAGCACCTCATATACACATTTTCATTTTAAGTTCACCTAGAGATTTGGAACATCAGCCTTAGACCCTTTGACCCTTTGATGGACTTGTTGAAATGCAAACGTGTGTCCTCCCAGACCTGTGGAGTTGGGTTGTTGGTGACAGGGTCCTGGGAAGTCCACATTTTACCAGATCTTTATGCCAAGTGACTCTTGAAAACCATTAATGTAGATTTTTTTCTTTATTAAGTAGTAAAGTCTTACCAGATTTCTGGTAGAATGTTTCCTTGCACTATAAGTAGATTTTAATCTAACCAAATGAGAAGAAACTGTCTTTAATTGCTAATGAGTGAATGCTGATCAGTGTAACTTTACTGTGATTTACTATATTCTAATTTTTGAAAACAACAATCCACATAAATTCTACATGATTCCATATATATTGGACTCTAAGGGTATATGAAAAACTTTTTCTTTTCAATTTTCCAATTAAATTCATATTCACAAAATTGTTAATCGCACATGTAGATCAAATAAAACACTGAAGTCTTCAGTCTCTTACCTTGGCTTCTTGGTTTCTTATTCCCCATAAGTTCTCATACACATATTCTCTAGTTTCTTTACTCATTCCCTTAACTTGCTTCTTCTCTACTCGGTTATCAGATCACTAGGATTCTGGAAGTGTTGGAAACTTTAGGACTTGCCAACTATTGCACTTCTACTATTTACCAATAATTGATGTGAATAGGGAACCAGAGATGTAAATCACATGATATTAGCTAATATAAGTAGGAAATATTAGAAAATTACAGGCTTGCAAGCTACATTAAAATGTAAAATACGTCGACTGTTTGGACCTTTGTCCTTGTGGAATTAAGGTTTTGTACAATGAGTAATTCTTTAATGGCAGTAAGTCACAATGAGAACATTTTCTGGGGCTGAAGCCGGTATAGTTAAAACAAGTGCAACATTCCATACCAACAAAGACATCAGGACTCTTCCTCACTTTGGGGAAAAGATATCTATATATATATATATTAATTCTTAATAAGTAGATTTGAAACTTCTCAGTCTATCACATGTTACATCACATGATTCTTCTAGGAGTCAAATGTGTCTATGCAATTATAACTGAAAAAAATAATGGACGTATTCCTCCACCCATCATCTTGTAATAATGACAAGTCACCTTTGTTTAATGTTCATTGATTATCAAAAAATTTCTCATAATTAACATTACCTAGGATTTTAACTGACAAACTGCAAAATTCAAGAATGTACCTTATTATACGTTATTAAACACTGGTATAGTTTATTTAACTTTTGGGAAAAGGTGGACTTGAAAATTTTTTATAAAGTAAATTGCCATGAAACTCAAATTACCTATTAAGAATAGACAAGTCACAATTATCTAATAAATGACACAAACTGACAGTGCCAATAACCTTGTATACTAACCTTCTAATAGAAGTCTAAGTTACCAATTACAGAAAAGTTCATTTTTCTTCCTCTAGAATAACCAGCCTTCCAGATGTATGAAATCAAAGTATAGGCCAAGACTTTCTCTACATCTGATTCAGTACAGTGAACACATTAGTTGCTAAGCTAAAACTAAATTTAGGAGAGAAAATTGACTGACTAATAAGGTAGGATTTGATATCATCTCTGCAAATTTTGGTTAGGAGGAGTTTGAATTATAAATTTAGACAGCTTTTATAGAAACTTGTTTTTGACTGGAGATGTAGTTTAGTGATAGATTGCTTGTCTAGCAAGCCTAATGCCCTGGGTTTGACCCTCTGTGCTTCAAAAACAAAACAAAAATGAAACAAATCAGCCTTAAGAATGCATAATTGATATGAAAAAATGATCCTTAATGTACTGCTCAGATCTTCCTAGTAGTGCAGACAGACTGAGCTTTTTGAAGATAGTGCTGTCATTTATGGATGATTTTAAGCCATAATCATTTAAAACCTACAGATTAAAACTTCCAGTTTTTAATAGTATATTCTAATTTTTATCTAATATTTATTTTTACCTTTCTCTCCACTTAAATAGGTTAGAAATATCACAGCCTTTATGGAATGATTTAAATATCATATCTAATTATTTAATTAACATCTAAATTATTATTATTATATAATTAATAAAATAATAATAATTTAGATGTTATTATTAAAGGATGTATTCTTAAGCCAGAAGACATGGCTTTATTGAAAAAGCAGTCTCTTCAGTGACTGTGATGTAGACACAACACTTCCTTGAGATTCCTTTTTTGTCTAAAACCAACAAATCAATTGAATGTTACTGAGGTTTCAAATTTGATATTGACTAAAACTTATTTGAGAATATCAAATCAACTCTATATAAGTCAATTGTCAAAAATTCAATTTCTAAAATAGTTTTACTTGAAATAGATTATAGCACACACCTGATCAATTTCTCAAAAAATGTTATTATTATTTCACTCACTCACTCATTCATTCATTCATTCATTTACAGAGAAACATCCACTATTTCCTATCAGGTAATAGTGCAGGAAAAGAATCACTAGCTATTAAATTACTATCACTCCTATTTTCAAATGCCTGCCCCTACAATCATTAATTCTCAAGGTACGAGCTGCCCTTAATACCTGCTTGTGCAGCATTCTACAAAGATACTTTTACAACTAGATTCTCCCCAAAACTAAGAGTATTACTAGGAAAGAACAGGTATCAGGCCCAAAGGAAAGAAACAGATGTGGTCACAGGTATTTGGTTTCTTTAGAAAGGGCCATTCAGGTCTACTGCTATTGAATTAAGAGTCCCTTAAGGAGAGAGCCTACTGCCCCTTCTCAGACTCCAGGTCCATCTGCCTAACAACAGAAGACAGTTTTTACATGTTTTTTCCAGTGAAAACTGTGAAGTAAGCGTCTTTTCTTTCTCAGTAGTTTGCCATATTTTCTCCCCAAAGAGCATTTTCTCATCCAGTGTCAAGTTGATATCCATCAAAGTTTTCTTTCCATGTCATTCAAAATTTTGAAGCAGAATAGTGTCTGATAACCACATTTAGAGTCACTCTTCCAAGGAATATCTGCATTTTTAAATTTCAAAGCTCTATGTTTAAGATTCATGCAAAAGTCTCTGAGTTAAGCTACTCGGAAATAAATCCCAACTTTGCAGTTGGGTCACCTTGATCAAATTTCTTCATCCTTCTGAGCTCCATGTTTGTATCTGTGGTATTGTGAATATAATAGTACCTATATCATTGTTATATATTGAGGAATAAATTTTTTGATTATGTAAATCACTTAAAATTTTTCTTGATGTACACTTGTATGCAACATATTTTGGCTGTTATTACCTATGCATTAGAACTGAGCACAGTGTCCTGTGATGGGACATTTTGGAGGTGAGGAAGTTCTGTCTTAAAAGACATTGAAATGACAGTACCTATATGAATATATAATGAGCTAAGACTTTAAGACCTTAGGAGATGAAAGAATTGAAATTGAGTTCAAAATTAAAATATTTTGTTTTTAAATGGACAAGATGGAAATAAACATCAGAATACATATGAAGGTTTAGTACACTAAGGTTATATTTACTTCAGACCAAATCTCTTGAGAAACATTCCCTATTGACAAATATCATACTGAACTCACAATCTTACCTTAAAATTAGTATCAGCTCACTACACCATTCATTTGAACATCTAATCAGAAATAATTCAAAGTTTCTCTGAAATCACCCAGTATACTTTCTGTTGTATTCCCAGCAGAAGCTGATGGAAAGGTGTCTGTCACATATCCAATCAAAGCCATGTTTGTTTATTCCTACCCAAAAGGCCATTCAGGCTCTCATTCTCCTTCTTTTCCCAGTACCTCTACCACACACAACCCATATTCCCAGAGTACCTCTTCGAATTAAAACAATTTGCTTTAACATCCTCTTCATGGGTAAAAGATGAATGTGCCAGCGTGTGATGACCCTTCAGGACTGACTGGGAGTATTTAGCTACACCTTACAGGTGGGCTTCAGTTGCATACAGGAAGAGAAGCTAAATCAATACCAATTTTTCATAGGATGACTACGAAATTAATGGCAAAATAATTGAATATCTATAATAAGTAGAAAAAAATAAGTGTGTTTAGGAAGGCAGATGTGCAAAGACTAATGACTTAAAATAAAAAAAATTCATTATTTTTTCAAGATGTCAAGTACTCTGAAAATTCAAAAGTCAAATGATTCAAATTATGGTTTCCTCCTTCTTCATGTAGCAGTTTTGTAAAAATTGCCTTATGATAAATAAAGATTTTGCTTAAGAGAAAAAAAATTTGTCATCCCTAATGTAAATAGATTAAAGACAATGGAAGATCAGATTCTAATTTAAAAAGTGACAGTAAATGATAATCTACTAAGCAAATTGCCAATATGTGCATCTATTAGCTGTCGCATTCATGAACCAGGACAAATTTATAATATGTTACCTATATTTCATTTCTAAAATGGAGACAAGAGGTTATTTTTCCTGTCATATTAAATTTGTGAAACTAAGGGTTTATTGCCATATTTGATGAACACTAGTCTGCATTCTTGCAATTAAACAAGCCATTCAATAGTCCTTTATTGGGTTGACAACTTTATTTATAAAAAAAAAAACAGCTTAAAAGTTTACTTTTGATCATTTGTATTGTTTGTTACAGATCATTATTTTTCCAATTTTCCTTTCACCAGCAATCGTCTAAATATTGGAAGTTGCTATGTCAAGTCATACTTTGTATCTCTAAAGGAGGAGTTAACCCTGTCTGTTGCAACAGATTGATTCTTTCCTCTTGATTCATAAGAAACAAAGGCCTATTGACAGCTGACCAAGCTCTCTCCTGCCTGAACACTTTCAGATCCCATCTTCCAGTCCTCTGTATTATGGTCACCATCATTTTGTAAAATGCTAGTCTTACTAGTAATATCATTGAATTGTATAACCTAAGTCAGGACAGGAGAGCAACTTAAGAGTCTTTAATTTCCTTTTGTTTTCAGCTTTTTTTCCAGACCCTGAGGAAAACAGACACTCATCTGTAGCCATAATTATCCTCCCAGCCCATGCACATCCCTTTATTTTTCTTTATCTGGTCATAACTGAGGCTTATTGTCTATTAAAGATATTCAGAGTGACTTCACTGATACAACTTCTAGTGCATTCACAATGAAATTAATTGAGGAAGTAAATGTCATTGTATACTCTTGTATTCAGAAGGATTTCTTTTGAGATAGAAATCTAAAAGAAAAAAAAAAAAGCAACCTTGCTCTGCTTTATTAGAATTCTGAGACCAAAATGTAAGCAAAGATTCTTTTGCTGTTGTGCTGATAAAAAGGATGATAATGAAGAAGCTTTAGGAAATTTTGTAGAAATATGTCTTAAATATGAAGCACAAAGAAAAGCAGGCATATGCCCTGAAGAAAATGAAAGAGTCACAAATGAGGATAATATGCTTTTAATCCTCAGCCAAAAAAAATCTGGGGTCAACTTTCTTAAAACGTTGTTCAATCTAAAAAATGGAATATTTATATAAATGGTAACTTTAAAACTATAGATAGGAAGATCATGGAAGAAATAAAACTTTCCATTAGACATCACTCACATTGCTGTCTCTGAATTATTTTAAATTTGTTTATTCTTACTATTTCACGTAGACTAATAAAATAAAACCTTTAATATAAAACATAGCTACTACGTGCAAAACTTTATTTTAAGGAGTTTACTTACATCATTCATTCATAAAATAATAAGTTTCTGTTATGTATACAAAGGCTAACCTGGAATTAATGCAATAATTAGAGCAGCAAGCAAGGCACCAAGAATTCTAGCATCCACAGAGCAGACCTCTTGAACACTGAAGTTCAGAGTAAATAAATCAAGTTCAATATCATGCCATCTAAGTGATCTAGGATTGTAAGACTTTTCACTATTAAAATTTTATTATATAGAGGCTGGAGTGGTGGCTCACTGGTTAAAAGTGCTTGCCTGGCACGTGCGAGGACCCAAATTCAAACCCCAGCATCATGTACAACTAAATGTTGGAGAAACGAAGTCCAGATGGTAAAATTAATAAAAATTGATTCTCTCTCTCTCTCTCTCTCTCACTGACCCTCTCTCTCTTAAAAAATTATTATATAACCATTGTAGTAGTAATGAAAAAATACATAAACAATTAAAATAAATAAAATAAAATACTAAGTATTAATTCCTATTATTTTGGTATTTCTCTTTCTGAATATTTTTCATGAACTAATTAATATAAATATATTTGCATACTTAATGTGTTTACAGACTTGGAATATGTAATAGATACAATTATGTATTGTGCTTTTATTTTACTTATTGATAAATTCTAGTCCCATTTACATATCAATACATACAGATGTAGTTAATTATCTGAACAGCATTCCTTTGCCTGAAAATAGAATGGCTTTAAATTATTGTAAGTCATGCCCATAATGAAGTATTTTCAAACATGCAGAGTAGTATAAACTTAAAAGTTCAGACAAGACATAGATATACGGTTCCAACATCTTCTGAAGTTTGTCTTTGTAATTGCTCTGTTGTTTACTATTTTCACCATGGTTATTATTGTTAACTATGATCGTCACTGTAATTGAATGTACATGTGCACACTTATTCCAGTTACTGCAACTGCCACTTCCTAATACCATCTATCACCTTACCAGCATGAACAGTGAAGAATTTTAGAGTAAACTCTCGTTACCTCCCAAACCCAGAATTTGTTATTTCTTTTGTTTTAACACCATGTTTTAATAACCAGTAGTTGACACGAGGACTTTGTTTTATATTTTTATCACCCTTCGTTGATTTTACTGAAATTACACATTGAAAGATAAGAGGAAATTACAGACATGACTTTCCTTCAAATTCTCATCCAACTTTCATTAGTTTATGCTTTATAATTACTGCTGCTTTTATGTTGTCAAGTTTTAAAGCATGCATTTAAATTTTGAGATAAATGTATTCTCCAACTTTATAATAAAACTTTAAAACGCAGAAACAGAATTTAAAGTATTAACCACGTATTATATGATTGAGAAGAAAATATAAACCTTCATTATGAAAACATGTTCACTTGAAGGTGTCAATACTCCTTGTCTGTTGAAATCATACTTACATTGAGTAACATAGACATGTGGCATTGATTTTTCTGATGGGCTTATAAGTGTTTGCCCCATGGACCCGTTCATTGAATGCTCCCTGTGGTGGAGGTGTGTGTAAACACAGTTCATGTTGTAGTCAACTTCTCCCAAAATATTTTAATGTGGAGGGGCAGACAATCTATTTTAAGAACAAGGTTGTAATGGAATAGAATTTTTGTGTTTCATTTCTCAAAAGAGTTCTCTACCAGAGATAGAGGGTTGGGCCCAGATATCCATTCCTTTTTGATTCTTTAATAAATCAACACAATTGCATGGTTCATTGTTCACAATGACTGTTTCTCTGTTATATTACATAAATTTTATCTAATCTTCTGATGACACTCATTTTTCTGCCTATTATAATATTTACATTTATATTTTGCTTTATTAATTTTAGGAAGTATTTTTGATTCCCCAGAATGAAAGAGGTAATCTTTTTAAAAATACAATGGGTCACTAAAGGAAATTTTAATAAATATGAAATATTTAATAGCCTATAGACTATAAGGATTGGGACTGGAGAAATTTTAAAAATAGCCAAAAATTCTCAGAAATTAGGAACTCTAAAAACATGCTTTTAAGTAATATATGGGCCAAAGAAGTTATCATAATGGAAATGTCTAAATATCTAGAACTGAGCAATAACTAAAAACTACCTATAAAAATATTTTGGATACATCTCAATCAGCATTTTGGGGAAGATATATTAAGTACTTAAAAAATAGAAACTAAAATAATAAAGTCTGTAATAGAAAATTATAACATATGACATATACTAAAAAAGAAAAAATAGAATGAATAATAAAATAAACAAATAAAATAGGATTAATAATAATAAACTGATTTTTGGTGAGTTGTATAAAATAAATAAATTTGTGATAGCATTATGAAGAAAAGAAGAAACAAGGCACAACTGTTTTAAAATTTGTAATAAAAAAGGAGTAAGAATGATATAATGGATTTAAAAATATGAGAATACTGTGAAGGACTTTATGCATAAATTTTAAAATTTGATGAAATAGAGCATACATGGTTGCGAAATTTTTACTACTTCCTAAATGAGAATTTTGAATTTGTAAAAGAAGCAACTACATCTAAACATCACCCTGTTAACCTTTCTTCATTATCCAAATGAGAAACCTGAGAATGAAATTGAAAAATTCAGTTTTCCAAGGTGGGGAAATTCATTAACTACATTTTAATTAACTGATTTTATTTACTCTATCAATGGTTTCATACTATATTATCTAGATATCACTTCAGTGAAATAAGGGCTCTTAAAAATGTACTAGAATCCTACAGGCCGTGGGGGCTCACTAATGAAGTGTGGTCTGCTAATTGCACAAGCAAACACTGACAAACACACCACACATATTTGGCAGATCACAGTTACATTTGCCTGAGAGGCAGAAAAAAACCACAAAGGCACAGATGCAGACTTGCTAGAATGGAAACAGGAAGACGGAAGACAGTAATTTTTTAAAAATTATAACTAGATTATAAGCTTTTTGAGACCATGACACAGTTTTCATAGTGTTAATTATTAAGAAGATACTCAAAATACTTCATTATTTAATATGAGACTGGACAAAAATACCAAATCCCTTGAATTGGGAAAATTTCCTTTCTTTTCTCTCTTTCTTATTTTTTGTTTATTCTTTCCCTGGAGCATTTTCAACCTTTTTTGTTTATTTCAATGCAAAGTGAGGCAAAAAAGAAATTGTGAAATCAAATCACATTGAAGTAGATGTGCAGTATTTAGTATGCGTATTTTAAAAAGGAGAGAAGTGTGATTAATTTGTATTGATTTCTCCAGTCCAAACCCTTATAAAGTTTTACTTTGGACAAAAGCTATACACCCATTTTCAAACTAAGACATGATCCATGATTTCAATTAACCACTTAGATTACTGGTGTAGTTTCTATGGTTGTGAAGACATGAATAAATGATTTGAAGATCATCTTCAGACCTAGGAAAAGTATTTTGCAGGGATGTCATAATAACGAAAAATCCAGAGCTACCTACATGAACTACCCATGCAATTTAGACCTAATGATGAATAAAGAATCAAATAAAAATTTCATTTGGTCTCAGTACTTAGAGGTTTAAAACCGACATTCCAAATGAGATGAAACCAACCAACATGTGAGTTAGGAATTACCCTGGGACCATCTACACAGATTCCTTTTAATATTAAAGCTGTACATTTACAATAGGATAGACAATGGTGGAAATCGTGACTCATTTTAATCAACAACTGTGATGAAAAGAGAATTCAGAAATTGGAAACCTATCCAAATGGCATTGCTTCCCCAAATAAATCAAAGTTTAGCATTTTACCCAGTCCCTACATAGGCTTGATTGTTAGGTTTTAAAACAGAAGGTAACCGTTTTTTTCAGACCTTGAGGAAGGTCTCTGAAATTAAACATCCCAGAGCAGGAAATGACAAATCATCCTACCCTTCTGTTTTGTCTGCTGTATGAACGTACAAAAAATATATGACTCAGGCCATGGCAGAGAAGTCTGACAGAGCTCATTTTTCTTCACTCATGCATCTTTTAAAATCCAGAAAAATATTGCTCTCCGAGAATTCAAAATATAAAAGAGGAGTCTGGAAATCTCTTTCCAGACTCACTGTGCATGTGAAGATGCTAACAAAGAAGTAATGGTCAAACGAGGGCATTTAAAATAGCAAAGCTGAAGAAATAACGTATGTCCATTTTTTACAAGGAGAAACATTTTTACCTAGGATAATGCTGACATTTGAATAGATTTTCATTTTTTCTAATATCAGTTCTTGGTTGTGGTTAATTTAGGAATTTTTAAAATATGTGTGCTTAGGATAGGGTACAAGTATATTCTGGAGTTCTTTCAGAGTAAAATAAAGAAATAGCAATATCATTAATATGTTCAATATGGTTCAATCACTGGAATCTATTTTAGTAACCACAGTCTTTAAAGCAGTATTCTCTTCTTTTTTTTCCCTCCTAACAAGGTGGCAACACAATTTGTACATGTGTATGTGTGCATGTGTGTGTGTGTGTGTTGACTTAAAGCTCATTTTCAAAGCTTGTTCAATATTGTTATTGCCAATTCAGTGTTTATTTTGTGTCCACTGTGTAAAATACAGAGATGGGAGGTGCAGAAAGGCTATCAAATCAGTCAAAAAAATTGGAACTTGATGTGGGTTTTGAAAAAGAAAAAAAGTCTCAGAGTCAGATATGAGAGGGAGTGTTAGATTGAGAACACGGGGTAGGGAGCAGGAAGCTGGGGATGTTTAGGGCACAGAGAAACATCAAGTGGTCAAGATTCAGAATTTTACTACCAAAGTTTAAGAGTTACAAGTCTAGCACCAGCTACCCATGCGTTCAAGTTAGAGCAGCAGTAGCATTTGTGCCCAAATAATGGACCCTCAGCCACCATCAGCTTGACATAAGGACAAGCTACCATATATTCCATCCAATTCAATGTCTATGTCAGTAATTCCTTCAGATTTCTCAGTGAAATTCTTCTTATGCTCAAGAGTGAGAACATAAATAACATGAAAAATGTTCATTTCCCCCCATGACACACCC
Source organism: Aplodontia rufa (assembly GCA_004027875.1). Lineage (NCBI taxonomy): Eukaryota > Metazoa > Chordata > Mammalia > Rodentia > Aplodontiidae > Aplodontia > Aplodontia rufa. Next base: position 80,562 of record PVKS010003427.1, on the reverse strand, counting down.
CATTGGATCTTTTTCTAATGTCCTTTGAAAATGCCATAGGTGCCTTGTAGCATCTAAAATACCCAGTGTTAGGGCACACTGTTGAGTTCTGTATGGAAGAATGGTGAATCTACCCCCTCAATTTGTACTTCCCTGCGAACCTTGGCTAAAATGTTTTGACCTATACTGAATCTCACAAAACCTATTATAAAATTGTACCCATCAATTTCTGGTTTTAAGATGCTTTTTGGAACCTCATCTCATTCATCTCATTCTCTAATCATTTATTTGTCATTAAGCCTCTTGTATAAAATAACTCAGATTTTCTTTAGATTCCCTGACAAATAGTCTGTAGGCAGGTGAATTTATGCAAATGGACCCCAGGCAGAATCATCAGTCTCACCTTTTCCAGAATCAGTTTTGAATTCTAGCTTGGACCAAGTTGTCACAATTGCAACATGTATTATCACCATTGCTCTTGAAGGACAGTAGCTCCTGGTTAGGAAGTTATTGATAAAAGAAATATATATGTTTTTTTCAACCTCTCACAAATGCAGTTACTAATTTGAAACTCCACAATCAGATAGTTTTTACTCTCTGAGTGAGTGAGACCTGCTCTATATACCTGGTTCAAATATATTTTTAAATTTGTGACTTGCAGGTAAGTTTTAAATGTTTTTAGAGCTCTGATATGCTTAATTGCAAAATAGAAATGATACCACTTGTACCAAGGTTAAAGATTAAATGAGATAACCTTAGAAAAGTGCACTGGATAATAAATAATTAATGCAAAGTAAAAGAGCTTCTACTATTTTATTAGTCATATTGCTATCACTACTACTGCAAAACCTGAACATTGTGCCAACAGCACTCCTTAGAGGTGAAGAAGTCTCTACAACATTCAGAAAGTGGCTTTTGTATCTATCTGCACTAAAAGAAGAACCTGTACACTTGACAAAATACCCCAAGAGAAATACTGCTTGGTCCTGAAACCCAGCTCAGTAACTTCTAATGCTGCTGCCAGAGGATTCAGAAATAACTTCTTTGCTGCTTGCTTTTAGAGAGAAAATGAGATCTGCTAAAGAAGATCCAGCGAGATGGAAGCATCAGCAGCACCATTCTGTCATTCCAGGTGAATGATTCTGTGGTGCCATGAAATTTAAAATAAGTTTGGAAAAGGGGTACCGATTTAAGCAAGAACCACCTCTTGAGTTTTTGATTATTAATGTCATACCTGACCAAAAATGGGGCAGTAATACCATTAACTATAATTTCTAGATTTCTCTGAGATTATTCGGGGTGCAAAAGGTGACTTGATATGTCCAGTCTCATTTCAGAGTAAAAAGCTAGCATCTTTTAAAAATCTCAGATTGTTTGCTGGCCTGCAGATATTAGTAAGAAGTATTGTAGGGAAACAATTCCTTTGGAGGATTACTTTCAATTTTGGTTTTAGAAATCTAGACCTAGCCTGTAAAGAACAAAAACATGATTTTAAAATACTGTTTATAGAATGTGTTCAAAGGATTGATTCTACAACCTTTGTATATTTGATATAGCATTTCTTTTTTTTTTAAGAGAGAGGGACAGTGAGAGAGAGAAAAAAAGAGAGAAATAATTTTTATTTAGTTTTCCTGAGGCTTTTGTTGCTCCAGGACTTCCTTGTGTACGTGGTGCTGGGGTTCAGTTCAAAACTGCACACTCGCACATCCCGGGCAAGCACCTTAACCGCCAAGGCACCACTCCAGCCCCTTTGATAGTATTTCTAACTTTCATTTCTTTACTGCTTGCAGTTAATGTTCATGTTCTGCTTTACAATCATTTATATGCATATTTCTTTAATTTTTAAAAGATATTCCTGGATGTATAATTTGAAGGACAAAAAATGTATTTAAAACTGTAGCAGTAGGGGCTGGAGCAGTGGCTCAGAGGTTATGGCGCTAGCCCAGCATGAATGAGTATGAGAGTTCAAACCCCTGTAGCAATAGTTTGCAATTCTAGCAAAGAGGAAAGTTGTGGGGCTAAGCTTTGTATTTCCTTTCTTATAGAAGCTTTTAAAAAGGTATTTTTATATGTTCTTTTTAACAAATATTGTGTACAATCTTTAAAACATTAATGTTTGGATCAAAAAAAGACCCAGCTTATTTTATGTTTTCAGTAAATTAAGCAAACATGCTATAATAAAAAAATGAAGGAAAAAATAACTAATGCTATGGGGAAATCTGAAATTAAGTGGTTGTTTAAAAGGACAATAGTGGTGCAGAAACCTACAAGGCTCCATCTGCAATCTGGCCACTGTTAGCAATTTAGATTATAAAGGACTTGAAATATTTAATAGAGAGGTAAATTGCTATTCTGTCTTGCCTCTGTTGGGGGCTATTTACTGATAATACTCAGAATTATTTAGAACCTCATGTGAAAATTAGTTAAAGACTGCTTGACATGCAAATCATATATGTTGAATAATATAATATTTTTAGAAGTGTCAGTATTGGTGACACTCTTTGAATAGTGGTGGTCACCCTTTACTTTGTTGATGACTTATCTCTTGGTTTATGGTACTTAGAAAAGATTCCAAAATATGGCACATCTTGGAAGATTATAAGAATACATTATGTTGCCATAGAGGCATCTAAATTTAGTGTTTCAAATATGTAGGACTTGGTGCAATAAAACTATTTTTGCCAAGTACATCTTCTTAAAGGAATCCAGAGCATTTTATTATTTGGCTTCTACTTAATTTACCAAAATGAACATTTATAGCAGAATATTAAGTACTGAATTACTTATAAAATGTAAAATATTTTAAACTTATAATTTTAATTTATTTCCACACACATAGTTAATGACAACACATAAATATAGAGAGGAAACACATGAAGAAAGAAAATCTTTTCACATTCATTGTATTATAATTATCCTTTAAAAGATTCTATTTTAGTCAGTAACTTGGAATCCAATGCAATACAATGAAACTTTAAAATATAAGTTCGTTAGATCACTTCTCCTAGGAATACCAAAATCAATTGTTAATGATAATGTTCTTAAAAGAACTCATCCAATTTTGGAAAATATTTAAACTCTGTTAATGAATTCAAAATGACTGTGAGACACTTTCTGTCATCCCTTCTCTCTAGTAATAAAAAATATGGACTAGTACAAGAATATATAAAAGTCTGGAAATAATACGTTTTGACTTATCAATAATTTTTTTATGATGTTGAACAAAACATGTATTGTCTTTTGTTCTTACTTTTGATGTAAAAAGAAAGTTTTGTAAGCTGGGTATGGTGTGCATGCCTGTAATCCCAAGGACTCAGGAGAATGAGACAGGAGGATTGCTAGTTTGAGAGCAGCCTCTGCAATTTAGTGAGGCTCAAAGGAACTTAGCAAAGTCTTGCCTCAAAACAAAACAAAACAAACAAGAAAAGAAAAGGTGAGGATGTATTTTGGTGGTTAAGTGTCTCTGAGTTTAATCCCCAGTACCAAAAAAGAAAGCTTGGTAGAACTCTGAGCTTTTTATTTAGCTCTTCTACCCCTATCTGTAACTAGGGATATGATTTAATTTTGCTAAACCTCATAATCCAAAACACTATGCCTTTTTCTTTGTCTCCACTTCCGTGGCTTATGTCCTCTGAGCTTCACAATTCAGGCATCACGTCTTCTGCAACGTTTTCTCTGATGAAAGGTACTTCAATGTTTGTGTATCTACCCCCTGAACTTCCATAGTATTCTTAGTTGATCATTTCAAACTTACCATCCAACATTCTGTCCATAAAAAGAATGAATGTAAATAATAAATTTTTATTTATTTTTTAAGAGAGAATGTGAGAGAGAAAAAGAGAGAGAGAGATGGAGAAAGGGTGGGGAGGGAGAGAGAGAGAGAGAAAGAGAGAGAGAGAATGAATTATACTTAGTCTATCATCTGGTTTTCCTTGCTCCAACAGTTGTGTACGTGGTGTTAGGGTTCAAACCCAGGTCCTCACCGTGGCCAGGCAAGGACGACACTGCTAAGTCACTGGTCCAGCTCCTAAACACTGATTTTTAAAAAGTTAAACGAGTTATTCATTATATTTCAAATAGGGGGAAAGGTCAGCCATCTCCCTTGATTATGCTATAAGTGAGGATTATGTAGACATAGATGCAGAAAGCTAAGAACAGATTCATACATAACCTACTCTTAAGCCTTTATAAATTTCATACAGGTGTCAAAGGAAATAGTTTTCCTGGGAAAAGCCAAAAAGAAGTTAGGCTTATATTGGAATTCATGTAGTTTTCCTTTTTATATATTGAAATGGATGAGTGGTTATAGGATATTTAATTTAGGTAGCAAATATAATGATTACTTTAATTAAAATGAGTTTCTAAGTAGCTATCATTTTAAAAAGCTCTACTGAAGTGCTTTGCAAAGGAAAATGGGTGTTTGAATTATTGGCAAGGGTTTTTCCTTTTTCTCCATATTAAAGGTGTACTTTACTTTAAAAAAATAGCTAACATAAAATTCTGTAGTTAAAACCAATAAAATGAGAACTTGGTGTTTGAATTTTAAAAGTTCAGCTACTTTTTATATTTCTTAAATATTTAATGTTGGGTTTTTATAATTAATATTTTGAAGTAAATTAAAGATAAATATTTATATATATATAATAAGCAAAAATATTTGAGAGAATATATCAATTGCATAAAACAAGACAGATCACTATGAAAATACATGCATTTTGATACAAAACTTGTAAAATGATTTCTGCATCAGTTTTAATTACTGCTTGGGCTGGAGCAGTGGCTCAGCGGTTACAGAGCTTGCCTGGCATGTGTGAGGACACACATTCAAACCCCAGCACCACATACACAATGAAGTGTCGGAGTAGCAAAAACCAGATGAAAAGCTAAATAAAATTGAGTCTCTCTTTCTCTCTCTAACTGTCTCTCTATCTTAAAAAAAAAAAAAAAGTACTGCTTACCATGAAAACTTGTCACTATGGAATTTCTTATTTTTATATTTCAGCAATGACATTTCCAAAGACACAAGCAGGAAAATTAAAGCTTATATATAATTATTTTTAACTATTATTAATTTTTCATTGTGTTTGTTTAGAAAAAGACATACATTTAGTACAAAATCAAATTAATTTGGTAAAAATGCACTTAGTAAGTGCATACGAGAACTAGTGTAGTGTATATTTCATTCAATCAATTTGTGAAATTTAGCCACTCACTCATCATGCCACTTTATAAACACACAACTTCGCAACTAACAACTAATTCTGTAGTTTTTTTTTTTGGTATACTTATTTTTATTTTGGACCTAATGCTTTATGTGCAAGAGTCCTTTATTTGAGAAGGTTATTAGATTTGGGGGTGGGGTGGAGAAATTAAAACTATTCTTTAAAAATAAATTTTACTCTGCACACACCAAAAATTTAATCCTGTTTCCTGACTTCAATACACTGAAGGTTTTCTTAAAAAACAAGCATTGAGATTATAGCTCAGTGGTACAGCACTTGCCTAGTGTATGTGATACCCTGGGTTTAATCCCCAGTACCACACAGAAATTAATAAGATAAATAAACATATAAAAGTTCATATGTATTTAAACTTCATTATTCTCTTTTAGGGTCATATGCATCAGAAATGGGAACATCATGAGTGTATGAGACAAACAGTTTTCTGTACCCTACAGAAAGTTTGCTGCCTACCAACTTTATAATAGTATCATTTAAGCTTTCTGTGCTAAAACCACAATGCTGCCAACCTATACCTAAAATCAGAGCAGTGTGAGTTGACAAATGAAGCAGGTTATAAATGATTATGTGGTATCTTAAAGACAGAATAGATTGAAAAGTGAAGGAGACGTGGGTATAAATGGTACAGAGGATTTGGTGCATTTCTCTTAAATCTGTGATCACCAATTGCATTGAAACAGCAATCAAATGGGCAGATTGGGAGACCATGTATAAGACTATTTGAAAGTACCTGGAGACATCTTTCTGCTCCATTTGTATCACCCTGATGAAATAAAAGCATTACTTTTATCAAAGTAAAGTGATATTGTTCTTATTTATGAACATCCCTTTGTAGATCTAGTTAGGCCATTATTTATAATTTCAAGACTATAAAAGAGTTTTATAAGTTTAAGCAAGAATATTAAGTCCAATGGAATACAGAAATTGCATGGAAAGGAAAGGAAAATTTCAATTTGTAATGAGTAGTATGTAAAGAATAAATAGGGTTTTCCATAGATATGCAATATTTAAGTTTTAGAAATTTTCTAATTCACCACAAAATGCAGACTTATGAAGCTGATGAAAGTTTAGAGTGGGAACATTCAACTACTATATTGGGTCCTTGCATGGCAATATATATTTTCTATTCTAAATAGCTAGGTTTAGTCTCAGTTTTGTATTAATTCTTTTCTCAAAGTGAGTCCTTCAAATTGCGTATTAGGTCCCACATAAACTGGAAACATTCTTATTTGCACTGATAATAGGTAAAAAGAAAAAAAATTTAAGTGAAATCAAAATTGCATTTGATAAAATTTGAACTCTATTTTTAATAGACTCAGAATATAACGAATGGATTGATAGTTCTTTGACATTTTAGCAGATCAAAAGATAGCATATGGCTACTAAATATGTTTTAATTCCTATTGAGTCAAGACTAGTCCCCAACAACTACTTTTTTCCTTCACAATTTTTCCTAGCTATTTTCACAAGTTTGCTTTTTGGACAACTTCTAGTACATTTATTTGAGATAGCATTCCTCAAGCATTCTATAAAAGTAGGTACAATAAAAGGTTCCTCTCTTCGTTTAAATCCTAAGCCACTGCCACTAACATACAATTTTACCACTATTTTTTTTTTTATTTTTTAAGGGGGGGCAGATAGAGAAAGAAAGAAAGAATCAATTTTATTTATTTTTTCATCTGGCCTTTGTTGTATGTATGGTATTGGGGTTCAATTTGAACACAGGTCCTTGTGCATGCCAGGCAAGTGCTCAAACTATTGAGCCACCACTCCAGTCCTACAATTTTAAATATATTCTCAAATATCTATTGAACATCTTCTAGGCATTAATCACTCTAAGGTGAAAATGACAATATTATTAGCAAAACACACCTGAGCCTGGTTCTCAACCAAATAACATAATATGGAAAGAAGGTGGTGACAGTAACAAAGTATCAAATATCTTAGATATCTGCTTATAAAACTTAAATTATTAATATAAGATGATTTTTTTCAGGTGGCTGTTTATGAACTAGTTCAGAAAAGCAACTAATTGTAAAATATAATTTAAAATGTCTCAAATCTGCCTGTAACCATAAGTATAAACTCACCCAAGGAATAATTATAACCCAAATTTATATGACCTAGATATATGTTTCCATTGAAATATACATCAAAGATTTGAAAAGAGGAGAGATTTTATTCTTGGAGATGAAGGATAATATTTTAAAAATTATTTATCTTTATCAAAATAATGTATGCATTCACTACAGAAGTAAAGATAATCCTATCATGGATTTTAGGAAGTTGAATTTGAATAAATGTTCTAAAATTTCCACAAAAAAAACTTGTGAAAATGAAGAAAAAAAGAAATGATTTTGTGTGGAAGTGGTCTTGACCCACTAAGCACTAAAACATACTATAAAACTTAATTTAAATATCCCCTGGTGAAAGTAACATAGATTAAAATGGAAAAGATAGACTCTAAAAATAAAGGCCCAATTACATATAAAATATTTTCAATTTGATGTGTGCTTCATACAGGCATTTAAAATAAGTAAAGAATATTTTGTTTCAAGAAGAAAACTAGGAATAATGGCTATTTATTTGAGACAAATGTCTCTTAACTCATTATTTATCCTAAATTACAGATAGATTGACAGCCCCCCAATGCACACACACATATACACACACACACACACACACACACACACACAAACATGTTCCCAACTGGATAGTGAGGAAGAGCCAAGTATAACCGAGAAATCACAACACATTGATTCTTAAGAAGGGAGAGAACTTGTAACCCAGGGTATAATCAGAATTCATTGGGTAGTTATTTATAAATTGCTACAGGCCACCACCAATAAGTGCAGTCATTTCCATAAAAAGATGTCCTAGTCATATTATGACATTGTGTACTAATATATATGAACAAAATGCTGTTTTATGCAACATATTATAGTGTACACATTACTGTAAAGTTTGCTGCTTGGAAGGAAATCTAATAATGTATTTACAAAGGCTGACTGTGAGTGATGAGACTTCTGGACTTCTTACAACCTTCATTATATCTTTCCCTGTGTTATTTAAATTTTCTACACCAAGTACTTCATTTTTTAGGAATAATATGTGTATATGTATTATATGTAATTAAAGCAAGCTCACTAACATAAACAAAATATCTCAAAAAACATACCTGACTTTAGTATGTATACCTCTATTACATGTGAGCTCAAATACACTTGGTGCTATCAGTTAATGAGTCATACTTCTGAAAGATCACATTTATGTACTAAATGGCTACAGTTTTCACAGTCACAGTATCAGAACTGCATCACAGCAGTGGAACATGAAGTCATCTTCCATATTATAACTTTATATAAGAAGAAAGGGCCTCACATAGTTCAAATGAATTACCTGAATTTCCACTGGAGGCTAAAATCAGAATAGGGATAATAACCTAACTGGTGCCATTTTCTTCCCCTCTTCCCACCATTGCCCAGTAGTCTTTATCTAGGGAAAGTAATTGGCATTGGCTTAAGCAGAGTTTTAAGGCATCATGGAACTCTTACCTAAATGACACTGAGTTACTAATTCTAAAATATACTTAGTATTTTCCATCCCATAAGCTTTGTATAGTAAAACAGAATGGGTAGAGATGCAGCTCAGCAGTACAACCCTTGCTTGGTATGCATGAGGCCCTGGGTTAGTCCCCAGAACCTTAAAAAATAATTAATTAAATTAAAATAGGTACAAAAATTTCAAATAAGCATCTAGTAACATGTGACAATTGTTTGTATGTGTTCAACTACATTCAGATGGAGATCTGCGATGCCACCATTACTCTGCCAGCTATTTTTTCGCCTAATTCATCACATGATATTTTACATGAATGACTAACGCACCTGGAGTCCTGGTTTCTTGATGAGTCAACTTAAGATTGAGTTTTTCAAACCTTTTATTCCTTGATACCTTAAAGTTCAGTAGCATTTAAAAAGTGACTAATCAACATGAATTAAAATGAAGTGCAAATCTATCTCTTACTGCATGTAGAGTAGGAGAGTAATTCAACAAATGATGACTACCAACTGGAAGGAAAAAAATAACACTTTACCTTGCAAAATAATTTCCTTTTTCATTATATGTAGTTATTGCAAAGTTTATACAATATAGGTTGAGAATACCTTACCAGAAATACTTGGGATTAGAAGTATTTCAGATTTGAGATTTTCCATATTTTGGGATATTTGCATGTACATAGTGACATTTCTTAGAGATGGGAACCAAATCTAAAGATGAACTTCAGCTGCCTCATACACAGTTTATACTCATAACCTAAAGGTGATTTTTCTCGTAAATATTTTTTTGTACCAGGGTTTGAATATACTGCTGAACCACTGAGCCACATCCCCAGCCCTTTTTATTTTTTGATACATGGTTTTGCTAAGTTTCTTACGGGCTTGCTAAGTTGCTGAGGCTGGCTTTGAACTTGTGATCTTCCTTGCTCTGCATACCCAACCTCTGAGATTATAGGCTTGCACCACCACACCTGGGTCTAAAGGTAATTTTATACAATACTTTTACTGTACCTGTACTTTAACTGTGACTGGTCACATTAAGTCAAGAGTGGAATTTTCCCTTGTAGCATCTTACTAGTATTCAAATAGTTTTGGATTTTGGCACTTTCTAGATTTTGAATTTTTGGATTAGGGATGTTCAATATGCACTTTTGAAAACTCATTTTTAGTTCAAGTAAAATTAATAATGAGTTTATGTAACATTGAACATATATATTGTGCATAACATTGTACATTCTACATCTCTGATGGTTAATGAAGCTCTTAGTTGGTTTCTTGTCTCATATGTGATATCCCACCCAACACACCTTACACGAAGAAAACTGCTTTGCAATTCTTTATAAGTTTTATTTAAAAATAAATCTATTTGGGGCTGGAGTGGTGGCTCAGCGGTTTCGGCGCTTGCCTGGCAAGCACGAGAACCCGGGTTCAAACCCCAGCACACATACACAACTGAGTGTGTTGGAGCAACTAAGGCCATGTGAAAAACTAAATAAAGTTGTTTGTTTCTCTCTTTCTCTGTCTCTCTCACAGTCCCTCTCTCTTTAAAAAAAAAATCTATTTGGGGCTGGAGCGGTGGCTCAGCAGTTTCGGCACTTGCCTAGCGGGCGCAAGTACAAGAGTTCAAACCCCAGCACTACGTACACAACGAAGTGTTGGAGCAAGGAAAGTCACATGAAAAAGTAAATAAAACTGTTTCTCTCTTTCTCTCTCTCTCTCTGTGCCTCTTTCTTTAAAAAAAATAAATCTATTTCATGTGATTATAGTTCATTTTTAATATTTATAGATACTATTTAATTTTCTTACAGCTAGAAAATAAAATAGTTCACATCTCATTAAAACTCAATAGGAGGACTGGAGTGGTGGCTCAGCACTTATGGCGCTTGCCTGGCATGCGCAAGGATGCGAGTTCAAACCCCAGCACCACATACACAACAAAGTGTTGGAGCAATGAAAGCCATGTGAAAAACTAAATAAAGTTGATTCTCTCTTTCTCTCTCTGTCTCTGTCTTTCACTGTCCCTCTCTCTCTTTAAAAAAAAAAAAACTCAATAGGAGGTAAATCAATTCACATAAAGATTAAATGAAAAATTATCAGAAAAAATTCAACAAAGCATTCCAAAAGGGAAGGTAAATGCAGGTCAATATTCTAACAGGCCTATTACTGAACTCAAATGTTCCCTTCCTTAGCAGTTCAGGAGAAAATGGTATTATTTTACTGTTGTTTTCAACACTAAAAGCAATGGTGAAGTAAGTCATCTTTGCCTTTACAAAGATGACATTGTCAGTAGAAAGAAAAAGTGGTATCATTTATATCATGGTCTATGAGATAAATGACATGAAGACATCTGAATGTAAAAATTCATTTGAGCACTGGTGTGAAGACCAGTGGAATGGGGAAGGTGGAGATAAGTGTGTGATTGGATCCATCAAGGCCTTGCCCTCTCTGTGGCACAACTTTGAGACAGGGATTCCAATTCCCCAGGCTTCATTTTCAGAAACTATGATACCTCCCATGTAGAGGATTTGAGTTATTAATAGCTAATATAGATTTCATGCTTACTGTGTGCCCAGAGATTTTCTAGGATCTTTACCCTTATCAGTTAACTAAATTATCATAGTACATTAGTACTATAACAACCACATTTTACAAAAAAAGGAAAGAAAGGTTATATGACATGCTACACAGCTAGTAACTGGAGAATGTGTACTCTGAATCCAGAGATATTGTTCCAGAAATTCTGCACGCTGTCAACAGACTAGCTGGCAGAGAGTAAATGCTCAGCAGAGGAAAAACTAATATACTTGTTTATTATTAACTTCCTTCATGTGAGCCTCTGGAGAACAGAAACCGATCGTTCATTGAATGATTTTTATCCATTCATTTGACAGTATATTCACCAAACCTGTTTCAAATTCTCCATAAATTCTGTCAAATTATACAAATAAATAGCATAAGTTTTTCTACCATCCTCTCATTGGTGATATAAAAGAAGAAAACAATTATTCTATAGGGGGCTAACTGCTATGGTTAAACTTTTTTGTTATTTTAAAAAATGTGCCCATGTAGACAAGTCTGTATATTAAAGAGACATATGAAAAAATGAAAGTCGGTGAATTTTGCAGCATAGTGAACTTCTTAATGCAAAGATTTTAAAAATTATTTCATAATGGAAACAACTTCTAGCATTTTATTTCTTATTGGAATAAGCCATGTCTTTGAAGCTAAAATGTTTAATATTGCTGATGGCAAGCATTGTTAGAAATATTTATTTAAAGAATTGAGGACTTGATCGAAATATGTTTTCTCTTTGTGTTTAATTTGCATTTGGTAAGTGTTATTTTAAAAAACCTTATCATCTTTAAGATGTGAGAGAAATGCACTGAAAGGTCTAACTAATGTATAAACAGTCTTTCTGGGGAAAAAAAAAGGATATAGAGAGAGCAAAACAAAGCTATTCATCAGCTGTCATCTCAGAATGCAGTCCCAAGATATCTTTAAAACAACCTTTTCATTGTACTTTTTTTAAGCAAGGACATATTTAACTACTTCTGCAAGTTCATCATTTCAAACAGTGGTTCTTTAAACATTTAATCAGATAAAAGAATACATGCAAAACATGCACCTAATATACTTTTTTTTAAAAAAGAAGAGGGACAGTGAAAGAGAGAGAGAAAGAGAGAATCAATTTTTATTTAGTTTTTCATGTGGCTTTTGTTGCTCCAACTCCTCGTTGTGTATGTGGTGCTGGGGTTCAAACCTGCATCCTTGTGCATGCCAAGCAAGGGATGTAACTACTGAGCCACTGCTCCAGCCCCTAATACAATTTTTAAGGCAACTACTTTGGAATATTTCTTATTATGGGCAATTTAGCATTTTATTCCATTGTGCATTCATGGAACAGTAGGAAAGAAAAAGATATAAACTAAGAGAACTCTAAAATTTTCTAACTATTTATAATTGAGGGAACTGTTTATGAGAGTGGTTCCTGGATTCATTTGGACCTGGGAACAATGTTCATCCACTATTCACCTGGCTATTAAAGGGAAAGCTTCCATTTAATTTACTAACGTGAGGGCAGAATGTTATGTCACTGTGTTTCACCGATACACCTGGAAGACAGAGCTAACACATTGGTATGAGCACTGTGAGCATATATATTCATTTCATCCTCAAGAAAATGATGTGGCTTTACGTGTTTCAAGTTCCTCCTCAGTAAAGTAAGATACCATCATCAGCCTCTCCCCAGCAGGATGACCTGTGGTTCAGTTTAAGATATCTGTGGAAATGGGGGTCAGGAGGGTAGATGGCACTCAGCGAAATCAGATTCCCTCATCAGTCCAGCTCAGAGTGGTGGAAGGGTCAAGAGAATTAAGAAACTTGTTATTTTGGTGGAATCTTAGTCAGTGATCCATCTTCCCTGATCCCTGCCACTCCAAGTAATTCCCAAGTCTGCTAGTAATTTCCATTCTATAGTAATGGGCAATACATCCCTCAGACATGACCCTGAAATTCCAGGACCAGCACCTTACAGAAAAGCAGTGGACCTTGGGTGGTCATCTATTGTCTTCTGGGAATACATAATTGCTAGCCTGAGAATATAAGAAAGTCAAGAGAGACTGCTTCCAAAGAGGCGTCACTTCATAACACTAGGTGGAGATTCAAGTAGAGAAATAGGAACAGATGGTATATTCATTCTTATATACTTGTATTTTTAAATATGTTATGATTTAACAACTGTACTTATACCAGGGACAGGCAAAACTAAAGCACAGCTCCTGTTCATCAAGAAAACCACCATTCTAAAAGCAAGTGGCAGTAGACAGTAAACAGATGGCTATATGACAGGTGTTAAATAGATGAAATAAAGACATGTTCAATTTTTTTTAAGTGTACTCCCTTTTAACCTAAGGACTAAGTATTACTGAAAAAACAATAGGCAAGAGAGCTGGATTCTAATTTGTTATTCACCTATAAAATGAAAGAGCTGTATTAGAAGATTTCTCAAGTGCCTATAAGTTCTAATCCTTTATGATTCTTATTAAGTTGCTCCTGAAGAAATTCATCTGTATGTCTGCCTATCATCTATCAATACTACTGATTGCTAAAGACATTTGAAAAGGCTGAATTATCCCTATGTAATAATAGACTTTTCTCACTTCATTAATACTCCAGGGTGTGTTTTTCTGTTTTATTTTGTTCCTATTTTTTTCCAGATAGTCATTAACCCAGATTTTCTATAGTAGAAAATAGATGGCATTTTATCTATTGCCTCAGAACACACAAAGCATAATTTGGTGGTCCAAAAAACAGTCCCTACTATGCACTGACAGTGTAGTAAAACTGTAGGGATTGACCACCAAGGCAGCATTGTGTATACATATCTATATATTTATATATATGTATATATTTAGAGATAGGGACAGTGAGAGAGAGAGAGAAAGAAAGAATCAATTTTATTTAGTTTTTCATGTGTCATGTGGCTTTCATTGCTCCAAGACTGTTGTGCACGTGGTGCTGAGGTTCGAACTCACATACTCGCAAATGCTGGGTAAGCACTGTAACCGCTGAGCCACTGCTCCAGCCCAGCATTGCATATATTAGGAGACTATCTCCAAAATGTATTTGTTCCACGATAAATAAGTAGCCTTATAAGCATACTAGTAATTTAGAATTTGTTAAACAGCATCAGCAGGAATAGTGGGTACATGGAAATAACAAAATGAAGAGTTAGAGACCATACTGTGGAAGTCACTAGTCCTTTTGTTTGTTTGTTTTGAAGTATTGAGGACTGAACCCAAGGGTGCTCCCAGCCTTTTTAAATTTTTTAAATTTTGAAACAGAAATTGCCAACTTGCTGAGACTGGCGTTGAACTTGTGATCCTCTTGCCTCGGTCTCCATGGTAACTAGAAACGCAACTGGAAACCACTAATCTTAAAAATTACTGATATACTCTTTTCCATCTCAGCCAGTGGTCTTTTCCCCAAATTCACTTCCCTCTGGAGATACTACATCAAGTGCATGGTATTTTACCAGTACAAATAACTTCAAGGATCACAAAAATAACATCTTAATTCCTATGTCAGAATCTTCTCTGCATTTTAATTGCTAGTCATTTTAAACTATTAGGACTGAATACCTTGAATTGAGAGACTTTTCTCTGAATCTCTCTTTTTCCCCTGTTCTACAATGGATAAATTCTAGAGACTCAGTAAAAGTTGTCATATGGATGAGAAGGTTGATAAATGATCATGCAAAAGCAAGTCTAGAACTCTGCCTACTCTATTAAAGACACGTCTACAATGAGCAGATCAAAACATTTTTCAATGTTCTTTCTTTACAACAAATCAAAAAGTCGAAATGTAAAAAATGTGAAGCTAGTTGAAAACTTTAATTTGTAACAGAGCTTGAGGAAAAGGTCCTCTGATTCTAGGCTTATGAACTCATTCTCTTTCTTGTTACTTACACACCCCCTTACCAAATTCTCTCTATTGTTCTTCCCATTTTTAACATCTTTTTCAAAATGTGAAGAGCATCCCTGACAAATACCCCCACCCCCATATCAGCAAAGCTACATGCACCACCTATAAATCAAACCAAAACAAGTAAAGCACATTTCCTCAAAATATCCACCTTACTCTATTACCAAACTGCTCGAAAGAACAACCTAGAAGGGCTGGATTTTTTCCTATTAAACATGTTTTTCTTAATCTTTTTCACTTAAGCTTTGTCCCTATCATTCTATAAAAACAATGTTACCAATGTCTTCCGATTAGCTGGGAGCAGTGGTG
Organism: Aplodontia rufa; assembly: GCA_004027875.1. Taxonomy (NCBI): domain Eukaryota; kingdom Metazoa; phylum Chordata; class Mammalia; order Rodentia; family Aplodontiidae; genus Aplodontia; species Aplodontia rufa. Next base: position 64,991 of record PVKS010003427.1, on the reverse strand, counting down.
CATACCTGCCTATAATTTCAGGAATCAGATATTAAAGTAGGAGAATCCAAGTTTAAGGCAAGCCTCAGTAACTTAGCAAGATACTGTCTCAAAATTAAAAAATGAAAAGATCTGGGAATATAACTCAGTAGTAGAAGAGCATCCCTGGTTCAATCTCCAGTACCAAAATCAAACAAATAACCCCTCCAGACCCACACACACATACACACAAACGTCACCTATGATTTCCAAAATTACCAGCAATTTAACCATTGTTATCATTGCCTCTCTAGGGATTAATTATCTTTACATCTGTAGCTGTGTCTAAGTATCCCAAATCAAATACCAGTCAAATATGATAATTTCATGTAAAATGTGATAGTTTCTATAAAATTACTTGTTGTAAATTATTATTTCCAGTTTAGACTCTCCCTCCCAATAACCCAACATGAATGATCTGATAAGACTTTGTCCTCTTCCTCTTGACTGAAAATGTATTTGTCCATTAGGCAGCTTTGGAGAAGTTTTGAATCTAGCACCTGAAGCAGATGAATTTGAGACTTTGTCCAATAAAGTGCAGCCATGGCACCTAGGATCGTATATAGGCTCTGCTATAATTTTCTTGAATATGTTGATGTCATGATTCATAAAACAATACAGTGGTTAGGCTGAAGGCTGTATCTGCAATGTCTCAGAGAGTTTAGAGTCTACACCTGTTACCTGCTAGGTGTGTGAATATTTCAATTTATTTATGTGCTTCTGTGCCTCTGCTTTTTCCTATCAGTTAAGAGTGTGGGGGGGAATCACAGTAGGACTATTAACTATATTTATGATGCTACATTTGCTGGTGTGAGACAGTGATTTTGTCTGTTCCTTTGAATTTTCTACTCCTCAATTGTTCCTGATTGGATGCATTAAGCATGATCTATGTAGCTTTCCATTAAGGCTTAAAGTGCACACTAGTTTTTAAAACACTTCAGAAGAGGTTTAGATTCTCATCTTGCTTCATTAATCATGGGCAAAAACTCATCATTTGAGAATATGAACATTTTATATGTGCATAAGCATTATAGATGCTCCCTAAATTAACTTGAAATTAAAATCAGTGGGAAAATGACAGGAAGGGCAATGACTATTATGACTATAGTCTTACATAATTTTAACGGATTAAGAAAAGGATGATGGATTTTGTTCCTATTTACATTAATCAAAGATAGAGTATCCTGTGGCATTAACCCTAATCTATAAAAACAAAACAAAAAATGGTCATCGAATTCAACCTACTGAAGAGAGAATATCGTAAGGATCTTAGTTTTTTCTTACACTTTGGTTTTTGAAGAACTCAAGACAAATGACTTCCTGAATAAAAATAATTTATACATTCTATTATCTAGAATTCAATGAATATATATACAGAAGAAAAATAGTTCTCCACCAGTAGGACTTTTTCCTGTGAAGTGTCAGTCAAAACTAGATGGCTTGTTCATCATAACCCACTCTCAATATTCCAAACATAGAGAAAATTTCCCTCTATGAGTATAGAATTCAGTGCCTCAGCAATCATAATTCCCTTTTTGTTTTCTCTAAGCAATTTGGAAGTTCTTGGAAATATTCTGAAACTATACCAAAGTCATTCCCTACTTTTCTTACAAGATCCACAGAAAAGAAGCAGTGATCCATTCATTCATTCTACAAATATTTCCTGAAAGGCTCTTGGATGATGTGCATGTACTTAGTAGCTGGGAACCAACATTGAATCAGGCAGATAAATCCCCAGTTCATATAAAGCATATATTCTAGTGGAATGAATTTAGAACTAAGGTTAGCAAATAGTATTTATTGCAATAAAGAAAAAATTTATATTTTCAATTGTGTACAAGATGACTAAGTGAATTTTTTACTTGATAAATGTGATAATCTAAATCAGTAACTAAACAAACCTGTGTATAGAGGCTAAATGCTAACTGCCAAGATAAATTATTTCAGTGAACTTGCAGCTGGTCATAAAAAAGCAATACAAATATGATAAATTTAAGTTATTTTAAATTTGGGGATCCTTATATTACAATGCTATCCACTTGGCTAAATGTGATCTTAAAATGGGTAAAGATGGGGCTGGAATGGTGTTGCTTGGCATGCGTGAGGACCCAGGTTTCAACCCCAGAACCACATATGCAACCAAGTGTTGGAAAAACAAAATGACTACACAAAGACAGATGAAAAATAAATAAAATTGATTCTCTCTCTAGAAAAAAGGGTTAAAAAAAGATTAATTTGGTTCTTTGTAGTACATTATCAAATTATTTCTTTCAATTTTGTCTGTGCAAAACAATAACCTGACCAGGTTACATAGCTTAGTTTTCATGCTAAGTAAAATGCCCAGGTTAGTCATAATCTGTAGGAGGAACAAACCTTGAATTGGGTATTAAAAATGTTTTTTCTAGACTTAATTCTGCCATAACTTACTTTCATTTGCTTACAAATAAGCGTTTCATGTTTCAGAAAATCAGTTAGGCTAGTTAAATTTCTTCTAGTTATAAGTGTGTCATTCATAAAATTTCAAATATACAAGTTGAGGGCCTGGATGTAGCTCAGCAGTAAAGCACTTGTCTAGCATGTGCAAGGTCCTGGGTTCAATCCCCAGTACTGCGGTATATATATGTATATGGAAACAAATACACACAAAAAATACACAGGTTGATTTAGAGACTTTTGAAATTACATAAAAATTTCAGATCAGGATTATCTATTGTCTAGAACTGCAAAGAGCATCCATCCCTTCTCACCTGGCTCCTACTGTATAGACATTTACAAAAGTCACATGCAAACACTTTGGCTGTCCTCGTTGTTATTTCATAGCTTTATACTTCAATGCAGTTTAAAAAATAATTTAGATAAACATTGAAGTACACTGGGAAAATGCTCTGCAGCATTAAGACTTATTTAGCATTCAATACTTGGATATGAACGAAGGACATCTTACGCCATGAAATTTAAATTTGAACATTCTGCATGTCACTGAGTTTGTTTTTCCATGCTGAGACTCAGATAACCAGTTTGTCTCAAATGACAGCCATTCTTTTTCCATCCTACCTTACTGAATATCATCATGGCAGGGGAGTTTTTTGATTTTTTGGTTTTTTTTTTTAGTCTTAAAATACTTTTATAATAGATACACTTTAACATTTCAGATTGTCTCATAAAGAGCGAAAACTTGTGGATGTTCACTGCCCTAGGTCAAATTTTTCTTTATTCTTTAATTACTATGATGAGTGCATTTAAAGATAAACACTCTTTTAAATGAATAGAAATGTTACTGTAAAGAATAGGTGTGCTTTTACTTAATTTTGTATGAAGTGAAAACTTTGGAAACATCTTATTGTATTTATAAAATAAAGCAATTATAATCTGAACAAGCAAAGTGATTAATTTAAAGTGAAAACAGGATGCTCTTAATTTTATCTTTCTCATCTTTTTATGGTTAGTTTGGGAAAAGAGAAGAAAATTGTTTCTTCAATATACAATCTAAAAATTATTCAACCCATTGTATAAATATGTAAAAGGGATTCAAAAGTTGCAAAAGAGATATTAACATCTATTTTGTAAGTATATTTCAGATGATTTTCATAACACACATTATATTGTTTTTCAAAAATGAAAATCATGTTACCCAGAAGATAGAGCTGGGGCTTTTAGATCAATTTAGCAAGTAAATATATATTCAGGATCCCTTTCCCCAAGTGAGTATTATTATTTTGTTGATGGCTTTAGAAAAACACAAATTAGGAATGCTCATTTTACCTTGAAGTTATATGCAATACCATCAGTGGTACAGCCCCACACTGACTGTAGGGAAATTATAATACATGGATAATGATGAAGATCTGAAAACTGCTTTTTTAGCACTAGTAGGTTGAGTTTCAAAAGTCTAAGAAATTCTTTTACAAATTCAATACCATCTGAAGTGTAAAATGAACAATGTCAATGAAATTTATGTTGCCCACACATATATACTAAAGAAAATTCCTTTAAATTCCTTTTAAATGGTTAAATAATAAAACCATTATTCATTTTACACAGTTTATTTTATTCAATTGGTGAAAATATATTAACAGGATTTTACACATTTTTTAAAGTAATGCTACAAAATCCTATGACTTGCATGTAGAGTAAGGTCTATAAATCAATAATTATTGTTATCATTATGTTTTTATTAATACTGTTGTAGTATTAATGGTGATAATTTCTTAATATAAATAACAATTTAAAATTCTAATTTACGTTCTAATAACATTGCAAGACTGGAGTCATTATAAAATTTTCATAATTGTTGAGATTTGATAAATTAGGCTTCATGAAGTTGGCTGAACCAAAACACTCCTCTGTATCCCCAATAGTCATAATGGTTCAGATTTATGTTATAGATTTATTATATACATTTGAAGTTACATTTTTATCCTGACGAAGATGCCTGATTGCACTTCCAACTGGCATGCAATGGAGACATCCTTACCAACATCACTGTGTCAGACATTCCACACACATAGTAGAATTTATGGTACTTACCTGACCAATATTTAAAGTGATTTTTATGAACATCAGCTGAAAACAATTACATAATGCCATTAAGATATGTAAGCATGTTTTTAATGTCCTTTGATCTGTTGCCTTATGCTGATTCTCAGTGTTATTCATTTCTTAACAGCAAGATTCACAGATTCTGTTTCCCTGCCCAGAAAGAAACATGTAGTGTTCATAGATTCATAATTCTCATTTAATAATAAAACTTTGATTTTCATATATCAGTTGTATCCAAATATTATTTTGTATCTTCTGAAGATAGATGAGGTCATTGAAGGGAAGAGTGTGTATGTACGTGTGTAGGGGAGTGGTTGTGTATGTATGTGATATTGAATATACTGTATTACATGTAACATACGTAATTACAATATATACATTAAACAAAGTAACCTCTATTAAAATGAATATCCTTTTTCCTTAGATTATTGTTAGTGAAACAAGTTCTCAGAGAAAACACTTAGGCCCTAAGTTTGTTGCAGTTTAAATTATCACATCAGGAAAATTTAGCAAGAAAAATGTTATCCACTATCAATTACGAAGAGAGAAGACCTATTATTGAGAGAGTTCTCTTCTTGTTGTCTATGCACTATTAATACTTAAATTTCTTATATGACACAATAATGAAGCTAAAACATAAAAGTACAGAAAACATTTTCAAGCAATGTAAAAGCAAAGTTAGAAATTTCTGATAAAATATTTATGTTGCTCATCACCAACTACAAAAATCACTTTAGGTGAAATTATGAGAGTACAAAAAGACTACACAGTAGGAAAATCTCCCATTTGGTTATGAAATGTTTCCTTCTGTGATCCACTTAGGGGTATTAATAAGTATCAGAAAATTTGGCTAAGCACCACTGCCAGAATTAGGAAGTCCATACATGTTTTCTATTGACAAAGCAATGTTTTTTTACTCAGATTTATTCTCGTGTGCTAGACAGCATACAGATACATCTTTTCTATAAGAATTTTATAGAATTTTTCCTTTGCTTCATCCACTGCTCAGTTTCATAGATATTCTCTCCATCCCTGATAATTAGGAGTGATCAAAGAGAGATAAATTCAGTTTAGCACAGTAAGAGATGGCACAAGCCTTAAATTCACATAGTTCTTGGTTGGATCATCAATTATGCCTCCTACTAACCTTAAGAACATGCAACTTGGGGGCTGGAGCGGTGGCTCAGCGGTTACGGTGCTTGCCCGGCATGCCCAAATACATGGCTTCAAACCACAGCACCCACGTACACAGCTAAGTGTCAGAGCAACAAAAGCCATGTGAAAAACTCAATAAAAATTGATTCCCTCTGTCTCTCTCTTGCTCTCACACTGTCCTTCTCTCTTTAAAAAAAAAATGCAACTTTCTTAACCTTTCTGATTCTCAATATCCTCAGTTATTTGATCATATCTGGTGAAAGAATCAAATGAGATTATATTATAGCACATGTAATATGGTGTTTAGAAATGATAGTGCTACCTAATCAGTTATCATGTATTATTAGAGAATTTAGAAGATTTTTCAGGTGATTTGTAAATGGGGAGATTCACTAAATAGTCTTTACCTGAATCAATTGAAAACACCTGTTTTCTAAAGAATAACACACTATGAAAAATCAAATCTTCCTTAAGCAAATATTTAATGGAATCTTGGAGAAAAATATGGCAAAAAATACATAAATAAATAAAACTAGATGAGCTGATTCTAAACACTGGTAGGAAAAATAATACATGGGGAAGACCAGAAATTTTCCAAAATATAAAGAATAATAAGGAGCAGGGACTAGCCAGGCCCAAGAACAAAATACGTCATAAGGCTACATGAATTAAGTAAATTTGAAATGGGCATGTGAATGTACAGTGAATCTAAAGATAGGTAGGTTAGTCTTGTCTAGAATACAATGTGTGTGAATATAATACATATCTACAATATAAAACATTAACATTTTAAATTAGTGGGAAATAGATGGATTAATGAAGAAATGACATTTGGCTTACCATTTGAAGAAAGTTTAGTGTTAAGAGAAAAGGTTTAATTATTATTTTCCATAAAACAAAGTAAACCTTATTTCATGTATGCAAAAATGTATCCTAGAAAAATTATAAATTTAGTTGAATAATAAGCCACAGAGGAATGAGATTATTTTTAAAGAAATCTTAATGTTTGAAAAAAAAACAAATAATTTTAAAGCAAAATATAGAATTTGAAGTCACAGAAGGAGGAAAAATATAAAGTTGACTAACTACATAAAATTTTTAAATTTTTGTTTGAGAAAAAAATCAGTATTTGTCTGTGCACAGAAGAAATGGGATGGATCTATTTTACTGACCAAAAAAGAAAGATCCTCCATTATGCCTTAATTGAGAAAAATTAACAAGGTCTATTTGTGCAAGAATTTTCCTGATACAAAGAAAGAAACACTATTTTTTTGTCTCTTAAGAGAAGGACCAAGAATCTGGGGTAAAAAAGGGAACTCACTTTTCCTTTTATCTTTCTTTTTCTGGGGTGGAAGTTCAGGGAGTAGATCGCAGTATGCTTTCCCACTGAACTACATCCCCAGTTCTTTTTTTGTTTTCCTTTCTAATTTTTAAATTTAAAAAAAGTATTGTGTGCATAGTCAATACAAAACTAAACATGACTTTTTTCCAGAACGCTCAGGGGAATTATAAACTGTTAATTTTAAAGGAGGGATTGAAGCAGCTGAAAACGAAAGCTCCATATCACATTTGAAACAATCAACATACTCCTCCTGGAGAAGGAAGAGGTCAGGCAGATTATTCATTGATAATAATCTGTGTTAGTTTCCTTGAAAGTGCTGAACTTCAATCCTTATGTGGAACTTAAGAGCAAATAATGATTTTATGGGGAATAGAAGGTAATCATGAACTAGTTATTCCCATCCTAAACTAGTTATCCCCATCCTATCTCCAAAGTATTTACTGTACTGACTGCCATTTATATTCAATACATGAATGCAACAGTTAACATATAATTAGCATTATTTCATATACAATGTGAACAATAATATATGAATCACACTAGCATAGATTGAGTTCTAGAAAAAATATATTTTATTATTTCCTAAGTTGTAAAAGTCAAATACCACAACGCAGCTTTGAGAAAAATAATTGTGTTTCATTCATTGTATGGATTCAGTCTCCTCAATATTTCCTACCTCTATGGTATCACCATATTTTAAAAAATAATAAAGCAACCATGTGTTCTAAATTAAATGCATAATGCAAATCTCTTTTGTTGGAAAGGACATAGAAATGAGAGTCGTATATTTTCATGAGACTCATTTCAAAAATAACTTGCCTGTTGTGCATTGCATTTGATGCTGTAGGCATATCAAACCACTAATCTATTGTTTATTATAGACCTATTTTGTCATTTTGATTGTACAGATTCAAGTATGGCAATCTTCTTTCCTCTCTCTGCTTCACTGGCTACATGACTTCCCTTGGCTAAGACCACATCGAAACATACAATTGAATGTCATAAGTTATGACAGCCTGAGAGCTGAATGGGAATCCTATTAACTGATCTATGAAATTAGGGAATTATAAATCTTGATGAATACAGGTTGGGCTGTGTGCATAGCTTACTGTATTAAACATGTATTTCTTTAACATAGTCAGATAAGTCCAAGTAAACATAATTTAGATACCATGAAACACACAGATACATTTATTGAACATAAAGACTTATTTTTAATCACACACCATCTCCCTAGTGTTATAAATGAAATCAAACACGTGGTCGGGTGTGGGTGAGCAAGGCAGAAATTTTACTTCGGCCGAAGGGTGAAAGAAAAATTCGCGCCTCGCTAGGGAGTGAGGGGTCCTTAAACGCCGACCTGACGCAATACTGCCCTTTGCCCTAATTGGAGGAGCTCAGGTGCACAGTCTGCACGATTGGCTGTGATTAGGTGGAGGCAGGTGCAAGAGGGAGTAGGCGGCGACTGGGAGATAATGGGGGTGGGGGTCGCCACACACGTGGCAAGGGTAGTAGGGATTCCATGTTTCCCGGAAGAAGATGGCCGGGTACCGGAAGGGGTCCTAGGAAGGAGGTGGGCAGACACAGGTGGGCCGAAGCAAGTGGGCGTATACAAGTGGGGGAGTTAGTCTTCAGAAAGGGAGGGGGTAATGGAGGTAGTAGACTATTATACATCACGATCTTTCAAGTTTGACAGAAAAGACATACATCTTACACTAGTAATTCTATAACCTGCTGAAAATAATTTGGCAAATATTACTGCCACTCTGTGGGGCATCTTGGGATCAAATAGTTATTTACTACAGGTAAGAAAAAAATCATAGATAAATTTTAAACACTATAGAAGTGACTGTGCTCAAGGCCAAATGGTAAGATGAACTGAATGCTAACTTTTGAATATAATAGGGCAGAAGACTAACATAAATCTGAATGGATGAAAATTGAGAAAACTAATCAAGATCAATCCGATCAAAGAACGGTATTAGTTAAAGGGTAAAAACTTTCAATTACAAGAGAAAAAAGCTCTGGAGATCTGATGTCAAATATTATGACTATAGTGAGAAATCCTCTATTTTCAACTTGGAATTTGATAAAAGAGCGGATGTTAAATTTTCTTACCACACACATCTACAGAATAGTAACTGTAGGCAGTAATGAAAGTGTTAAATAATTTGACAATGGTAATCCATATACAATCTATTCATATCAAATGATCATGTGTATACTGTAATATGTACATCTTTTATTTATGAATTAATGCAAAAACAATTCACATCTGAAACTTATATATATTTAGATTATGTAATTCTTCCTTCTAGCCTGACTTCTCCCTAAACTCCAAAATGTATATCCAATTACCAAGTAAAAATCTCTTTGATATCTAATAGGCATTTCAAATTTCATGTGTCCATACCTGAGCAGCTATGTTGCTATCACAAACTTGTTCCTTTTGTTTTTCTCTCCTTCTTAGTATATGGAACCTCCTTCTTGCTGTGACTAAGAGCAAAAACCTTAGATTCATCCTTGATTGAGCTGATCCATCAATCAATTCCTGTAAATTTTGCCTTCAATACATTCAAAATCCAACCACATTCCAGGGTCTCTATATTTGCCACCCTCGCTCAGTGACCATCATATTTTGCCTGGATTATTTCAGCAACCTCCATTCTAGACTCCCTGCTTGTGCTCTTGCTCCCTTTCAATCCATTAACACACAAGTCCAAGGGACTACTATTCACAAGCAACTCAAGACAGGGCATTATTGCTCCAAGACCTTCAGTGCCTCTCCACATTAGTCAGAAAAAAATCAAAATTCTTCCCAATGCCAGCTCTACCTTGTCTGTCCTCATTTTCCCAAGTTTAGCTGACTGCTGACTTCATCTTCAGACCAAGTTGTTGTTTCTCATGTACATGAGTCATTCTCCTGCTCAGTTCCTTTGCTTTCTGCTCTGCCTAGATCACTCTTCCTCCAGGTTCAGAAAGTGGCTGATCTCTCTCAGCTTTCATTGTCTACTTTCTGCTACTACATTTTCAAATTTCCAGTCCACCTTCCATGACTTAATGGTTTTCTCAAAACCTTTTTGAATGTACTTACAGTTTACCCATCTTTTAATTGCCTTTCTCTTTACACTAGAATATGAGGTACAAGAGGGAAGAGAATTTTTCATCTTTCTTTCATTGCTACGTCCCCAGTAGCTAGAACAGTAATGCTAAGGCTTGAATAAAAGGTGTCTCCCAAAAGCTTCATATGTGTAACAACGCAAAGGCTGAGACGTGAAATGATTGGGTTATCAAAGTCTTAACCCAATCAGGGATTAATTGGGTGGTAACCGTAGGATGGTAGGGTGTGGCTGGAGGAAGTGGGTCATTGGGGGCCTGTCTTTGGGGTATATATTTCTTGTATGGCAGATGGAGGTCTCTCTCTCTGCTTCCTGGAGCCATGCCCTGACCAGATTCCCTCTCCCAAACTCTTCCATGATGATATTTAGCCTTAAGCCCCAAGGAATGAACCCTGCCTTCTATATGGACTAAAAACTCAAAGTAATGTTCCCTCCTAAAATTGTTTCTGATAGGCCCTTGGGTCACAGCAGTGAAAAGTTGATCAAAACAAGTGCCCACATTGATAATGTATTCTTTGAGTATTAGGTTATTGGGGTGAACTACCTAGGGAAGTTCCCACTCATTGGCTTTAGCGCTTAGAAGAGGACTCCTGTTTCTGGACACATACCTTTGGACTAGTTTTTAGATCTAAATTCTTTAGGAGCCTATAAAAATGTTTAAGCCATGATAAACATTACTACATTTATAATACAGAGATCTGCAATGTCAAAATTAATGTCTAAATAAGTGCTTAGATGATGTGACAGTTAATCAAGTTTTGATGATATAAGTATGTAATAAATAATTTTAAATCCAAGAAGTGAAATAAATCATTGTAGCAAACTCAAGATGGTGAAAATTATAAAGCATTCTTTAATTTTCTTTTCTTTAAGTAAACAAAATATTAATTTGATATGATCTTTGATTCTATTTGTCAACTTGACTGAGCTAAGTGATACCCAGATAGCCGGTGAAGAATTATTTCTGGTTATGTCTGTGATGATTTTTCCAGAATAGATTAGCATTTGAAATAGTGCACTGAGGAAAGAAGATCTACTCTCCCCACTGTAGGTGAGCATCATTCAATCTGCTGAGGGCTAGAATAGAATAAAAACAATCAAAGGAAATCCATTTGAGCTGGGTTATCCATTTGATTCTATGCCTTAAGTCTCAGGCTGAACTGCATCACTAGCTTTCCTAATTCTTCAGCTCACATATGGCTGATGATACAACTTCTCAGCCTCTGTAATCATGTGAGTCAATCCATAGTAAATCTCATTCACACACAAACACACTTGTATGCACATGCGCACACACACACACCCCACAAAAAACATGGGTCTTGAGACACTGTCCCTTTCTTTTTCATGCTTCCAAATCTGTGGCAAGTCAATGTGTGTTAGCCATATATTGCCTTCTCTTTGTTTCAGCTCTGATGGCAATGTGCTGCTTGTCATTTTCTCCATGCACTGACCCTTAACGCTTTGGTCCAACTGACTCGTAGTCATTCTTTAAAACCCAGCGCAGGCATCCTCTCCCCCAAGCAATTTTCCTCATTAATCCTCTGCTCTGTCTGGCTCTAAGATAATAACACCAATTTGGTGTCTCTAAATTATCCTAGTTATTTATATCTCTTCACTGGAATCCTTACCTCAGCCTACAGCCTTTGCATAATCTGGAATTTGTTTTCCTCTCCAAATTTACTGTTTACCACTGTATGCTGTCACTACTGGCCTTCCTTCTGTGCTCTAACTACTTACAACATAAGAAACACTGTCCTTTCTGGTCCCTCCTCCTAGAAAGCTCTCTGTCCCCAGGTCAGATCTTGAAATCGCTGACTCCTCAAGTGTCAACATGAATGGCCTTCATAGTCGGTGATTTTTCTGTCACCTAATCAAGCGTTGGTTTTCAATTTTCTTTTCTGGGCATCATACTATTTTATTTTATTCATAATACTTATAGTTCTCTGATGTCATCTTTTCTGTTTTATTTATTTATTTTCTATACATCTCCCTCAGCCCCACTTGAAATATAGTCATCACGAATCAGAAACTTTTTCCTGTTTGCTGTGCCCTGAGTATATATTATAAGACCTGGCGCTTAATAAGTGATGGAAAAATACTTGCTGAACAGATGGGAAATGTCTTGTATATTGTATACATTTACACGGTTTTTAAAACTAATCAGTAAGTTTCTTTAGAGTAGAAGGACATTATCTCACTGCTTTTTGTATCCCAAATATCAAGCATGGATAAATTATTTAGCAATCATGAATCCCTGAAAAGCAAGACATAGAAAATTTAAGTATTTTGTTGATGATCAAATAACAAAGGTATCATGCAGAGATAGTAATGTTCATGACATATTCTATGTGCTTCTCTATGTGCCTACCCCTGTTGGTGGAACTGTGTCCCTTATTCTAGCCAAAGCACTGTGTTATATTAGGGTGAGGCATTGGAAAGGCAAAGTTCAATCCTGTGATTGCTTTTCCTCAGCCTCAGAAAATGAGAAAGCCGGGTACTGTTATAGCAGGGACATAGGATCAAGATCCAGGCAGTCTGGCCTAAAGAAACTAAAGAGTTTTCTGTATCTTTAGAGGAATTCATGTGAACAAGAAATACTTTAATCATTATATTCAGTCACTAATATTTTGACTTTATTATTCCTGTAGCAAAACGTAGCCTATCTTGATTGATTCATTCCTTCTAAACATGCACTTGAAGTCAATAAGCTTCTTTTTTTAAAACACTGCATATGGGGCTGGAGCGTGGCTCAGTGGTTGGAGCACTTACCTGGCATGCAGGAGGACCTAGGTTCAAACCCCTGCATCACGTACAGAACTGTCAGAGCAACAAAGGCCAGAAGAAAGAATAAATAAAATTGATTCTCTCTTTCTCTCCCCCCTCACTCCTCCTATCTCTCCCTTTAAAAAATAAATAAATAAATAAACACTGTGTATGTATTAGTCTATTTTGTTACTATAAAAATATACCTGAGGCCAGCTGACTTTTTAAAGGAAAGAAGTTTACTTAGCTTACAGTTTCTGGACTTCCAAGGTTTGGAGCTATCCATAGCTTCAGCTGTGCCATGAATATAAAATCAGGAACATGGGCAGGAGGAAGTGATCATATTGCCAAACAGTAAGCCAGAGACCAATGCAGGGGCCAACCTGAGACTTTTACAACAATTTCCTTTCATGAGAATGAACTCAGAAGGGCCAATGAGCTGCCCACTGGGTTTTATCTCGTAAGGGCCACCACCTTCACACTGCCACTCTAGAGAATAAGCCTCCCACACAAGAACCCATAGGACATAAACCACATCACATCAAACTTGAGCGACATTCATATTCAAATCTTAAATTCCATTAATTTGTCAGGTATGCATGGTGTGTGTGTGTGTGTGTGTGTGTGTCTGTGTGTGTGTGTAAATATGGCTAATGGGTCAGGTGTTAAGAACATTAAATGGACGACCATTTTCATCAACCTTGCCTATTTCTATCTCTACCACACATGAATTTTTAAAAAAACAAAACAAAAGTCAAAGAATAGGTTCCCTTAGATTTCTGGAGAGAACATATTTTGTAGCAAAAGACCACTAATATTTTACCTGGAAAATTCCAAACATTTTAGAGTATGATATAACAAATAAAAATGAGGGGTATGGTGCCCAGCACAGTGGTGTATGCTTGTAATCTTGGCAACAAGGGAAGCTGAGGATAGAGGAGGGCAAGTTTGAGGCCAGCCTCAGCAACTTAGCAACACCCTGTCTCAAAATAAAAAAGTAGAAAGGGCTGGAGCTGGAACTCACTGGTAAAGCGACTTTGAGTTCAATCCCCAGTACTGGGGGTTTGGGAGAGGAATACGGTGATTTCAATTTTACCATTTCACAGATCTAATCCTCTTAGATCTACTTCTCATTAGTGGAAAAGAGCATATCAATCACCGTGGAAATAAAGATCAGGTTAAATAGATATGAGCATCCAACTAATTTGGCTGGGACCTTCTTGAGCTTTAGAAAACAGGGTATAAATATCAATTAATTTTCATGAATAGAAGACCTTATATGTAAGGGAAAATAGAATAAGAGAGAAAATCTTAAATATCTGTACATTCTATTAATATTAGTCACTCTCGGGGCTGGAGCGGTGGCTCGGGGGTTATGGGGCTTGCACGGCCTGTGCAAGTACCAGTACTATATACACAATGAAGTCTCCAAGCAACGAAAGTCACGTGAAAAACTAAATAAAACTGATTCTCTCTTTCTCTTTCCCTCTCTCACTATCCCTCACTCTTTAAAATAGAAAAAAAATGTCACTCTCAGTATAACAAATCCAAGCAAAGGATATAAAAGTCATAATAAAAGTTGAAATAGAATAAAATGGCTTCTTTTTAATGAGGTACCTGGGATTGAACCCAGGGGTGCTACATCACTGAGCTACATCTCTGATCATTTGTATTTTTTGAGACAGAGTCTCCATAAATTGCCCAGAAACTTAGAATCCAGGTGTCTTACCCTCTGAGTAGTTGAGGTTACAGGAGTGCACCACCCCACTGCCAGGCTGAATTGGCATATTCTTCTTATGTTTTTACCCCCTATGAAATATTAAAGGATACACACTACACACACACACACACACACACATTTCTTTTCATTTGCTCACTATTGTCGTTTAAAAATAAATAATCAGACTTTAAATTTACTTTTAAACATAAATAAAAATTAATCATGCCATCAGCATTTAAAACATTCCTTAAAACGTATTTTGGCAAAAACACAGAGAGCAACTGAAAACAGTTGTTTTCAACACAGTGCCATAGTCTGAAATGCATAAAAGTATAATTTTAATTTTTATGAAGTGACTGAAAAATGAGAAATGTCTTCTAAATGGAGATCCCAATTTCTCCACTATTTTATTTGCTATTTGGCTGACAGCTTTCTGTGTTTTTCTCTTGGGCATGATTTGAGTATAAGTGGCTATTTGGGCCCATTTTAAGGCTTCCAGACTGTTGGATAGGGTTTATACACTCACAAAGTGTTTAATCTCCTTTGACAAAATCATAGTGATCATTGTTAGTCAGTGAAAATATTTTCAGTGACATATTAGATCTATTGAATTGCTACCAAGCGTCAATGAGAGGACAATCCTCAAACCACAATATCAGTACACAAAGTCGGCCATCAGTAGTGTTGACAGTGTTGAAGTGTTTACACAAGGGTGACATACTATGATCCTTAGGAGAGTGGTAAGAAAATGGTAAAGTCTATGTTTATATTTCTCTTGTATAAAAGAATGGAGAAGCAAAGTGTGAAACTTCAGCCTTGTCTGGTATGCAAATCAAACATGTCATATAAGCACACACATCAATCCACGCCTGTCAAGTACGGCGCAGGGGGTCTCCTGGCACAGAGGACATGGCCTACCAGCCTGTTAGGCCTTCCTGGCTTTCAATGTTTGAAGGCGTACTGCAGATTCCATGAGCCTAGTTAAGTGGATTTACTGTCTATGCTATCTAATTTTAATAAAACTAGCACTCACATGGGGCAAGGAGTTTCAAAGGATTCTTGCAAATAAGCCACAGATTGAAGATTTTATAAGTGCCAATGAGTCATATAAAATGGCAAAGCTGACATTTTTTTTCTCTTTGCTTGTGAGAATGAGCTTGTAGCCAACAATATTACAAAGTAGAAACCATGACAATTTAATCCTATTTGACAAGAATTTAGCCCTCAGAATTATCAAGGAGACTATTATGTAGATTTAAATATACTATGATTAACAATGAACTGCTCTTTAAATGTGCTACTGCACTTTTGTCTTTGTGAATTGTCTTTTTCAGCTATAACAACCATTAAAGCAAAGTATTAAACTGATCCTAAGTCTCCAAACCTCTGAATGATAAAATGAAAATTGAGTATCTTAAAAACAATAAAGATTTTTTCCTAGCACATATATTTTATAAAAAGAAATTGTTTTAAAAATTATAAAATAACATTATTATTTTAAAACACTAATTCATCTTTTAATTTGTATCTTCTATGTATTTTATACAAAAATATGTATTATGTGCATGGTATGATACATTAGTACCATGGTAAATATATGCAATTTACAAATGCTTCTGGGAATTGAGTGTTCTTTCATCAAATACTTCTCCTAACAGGTGTAGCCAATGAACTAGTTTAATTATAGCTGTGTAGACTATGTGCTATTCAATTGGTAACTACTAGGCACAGCTGAATGCTGAGCTCTAAAAATGTGGTTCATATTACTGAGGAAATGCAGTTATAAATTTTGTGTCATTTTAGTTTATTTAAATGTTAAAAATGAAGCAGTAAAAATAATGCTTTCTCTTAAATACAATGGTCTTGTTTGATAAGACTGTATTTTACTTTAGTTGCTGAAGATAGCATATCTGAATTGAGATATTCTATAAATTTAAGTATATACCATATATCAAACTGAAAATGCAAACTATCTTATTAATAATTTTATGTTGATTTAATTTACAAATATTTGGATATATTAGGCTAAATGGAATAAATGTTTAAAGCTAATATCACCTACTTCCTTTTGCTTTTCTTTAATGCAACTATTATATAGTTTAAATTAGATGTATGGATTATGATTTATCTCTGCTAGGCAGTGCTGGCCCACCAGTAGCTGTTATCTCTATTTTGTAAATAGAGATAGTCATAAAAAGAATATTTAAAACAATAGACCCATGACTTATGAAAAATTCAAGACTAGAACAATTGACCAATTTTCAACTTTTAAAAGGTATACATATATACACATATTAATATAAAATATTTTGATTGCGATTCACTGATCTTAATATAAATGAATTTCCACAGTTATCTACTGTATGCCAGTTAAGTTACATAAAATTAATTGTCATGGGCAATAAGTTGCAGTTATCCAATTTTAATTTTATTCTTAAAACAGTTGACTTTTTACTATTATACAAAGCCTGGAACAAAAGCAAAGGCCCGATAAAGGATAATAATCCAGTAGATCTTTTAAAGAAAAAATTTTTGGTTTCCTGATCATATGATCTCACTGTTTTTAAAGTAACTAAGTAAATTATCTCTTTGTTTCAAGAATAACCAACAAACCTGTCTAAATACAGAAATATTTTTTCTTTTTTTAAATCTAATACACTGACTCAGTCATTCATACCAATGGGCCAGAAAGGTTAAATAATCCGTAGTTTTCTCTTACAAAACAACATCAATTAGAATATTCACCTAAAGAATGCACACAAATGTAGAAATGACCTCTGTGTAATACTTTTAGTAAACCTCAGTCGCTGGGTGTCTTAGCCATCAGTGTCCCTGGTAGTCCCAGCTGGAGGCTAATTCTGGGAATAGGTGAAGAAAAGGTAACGCACATGGTAGATGGTTCAGGTGAACAGGGTACATAAAAGTAAGGCTGTGAATGAGCTTAAACTATAGGGTTTGACTACTCCTATTTTAAAACATTTACAACTCAGAATTCTGTTTTTTTAGATGTCCCATAAACATGAAATCCCATGTGAGAAACTTCTTTTGAAATACTTAGTGCTTAGAATACCTTTGATTTATCTGAAAGGTTGTTCTATTTCACATCCCTTCTGATGTTAAGAAATAAATAAAATCTGGTAGAGTTTCTGCTGCAAGTCCACATGCATCAGCTCTAGAAACATTGAGACTTTTTTATTTGTCTTTTCAAGTCTTCTACTTTCCTTAGCCTTGATTCACTGTGCACATTGGACCATATTTTATCTTACTATACTCCCAGAAAACTATCACAGATACTTTCTTGGAAAAGGACAGACAAAAAAGGTAAATTAATTACTTATTTAATTACCTTTATAAATATAAAATTATACAGATTGTGGTAAAATACTACTAAAGAGATAAAAGGATTTTGTTCTAACAATGCAGATTAGCCTGAATCAGATAAAAGCAATAGATGCCTGATTCGTTGTCCTTTGAAATCTGTTCTTTCAGAGAATAAACCCATCATGAGTTACACACTTTATACTGTCTGGTTTAGTAAATATTACACAGATTGGCTCTAAAATGAAAGGGCCAAATATACACAGTGAAAAACAAATCTCATGTGACACGTGGCCAATAAAATTGTTGTAGATTTCAAGGGAAAACACTATCAATTGAAACAATCATTTTTTTTATCCAAATGGAGTAATGCATCTTTCTTAAATCCAACTTTTCAATATTTCAGCACAATTAAATAATATAAAATCACTACACATCTTTTTCTCAGAAAAACGTTGCTTCTCATTATGGTAATATTACCACAAAAAATCCTTTTAATAATTTCCATTTGTGTGTGTTGCATATTTTCCATGAAAACTGACTTCTCTAGAAAACAGATCTTTTAGCTCAAATGAAAGAAGCCAGCAAATACCTGAATATAAATTTATACTTTCTTGGATATGTTTCATCTCGGTGATATCTTGGCTCTTTAGACAGCTTTTCAAAAGATGACTTTAACAATATGTAAGTGAGTTGAAAACTCTTTCTTGTTTCAAGTTCAGGAAAATTTTCTGAAAGTAGCAATTTACTTTAAGGTCCTTAACTGCATGGTTAGAAGACTTGGTGGCAAAAAGGGTAATCGAGAGTTAAAAAATCTCTCATGGCAACCTCAATCTATTTGTGACAATGGTTGAGCACCCTAATCCCATTCAAGACTTAGGAGATATCAGAAGGCAAAGTTAAAGAAACTACAAAAAAAGATTTTCTTTTTCCTCTCAACTTGAGTCTGGAAAACCTTTAGGTGCCAGAGCCTATTATATACACAAAGTCAATAGTTATTCTATCTGTATTGTATGTATTTTGATTCAAAATGTAGTGTTTTAACACTATTTTCAGGTTTATCTAATGCTCATGAACACAAATGTTGTCACTCACCACATGCAGAGCAGCAACCAGAACAATACAAATATTAAATGCACAAAAATTCAGAAGTCACTAATCAGTTCAGAATAAATTACAGCTTTCATACATTCCAGTTGCAGAATGCTCCTCTAAAGACCTTGGGGAGATTTCTTGCTACTGCTGAGGGAGTAAAGGTGCTTACCGTTAACAAAGCCTTATCTCATTTACGTGAGACTCAACGGGAGGCCTGTGTACACGTATGCTTAGCTCTTTTTCCTACCAACATTCTCCACCGACTCTTTTCTCTGTATCCCTAAATATACTTATCTTGAGAAAAGGCCACCGCATTCAGTTATGTGTTCATTGATGACTTTTGTATGTAGAACACTCTGCCAGTCTTAAGGTAATTGGAAAACCAGATAAAATCGAGTGTGTACATTTTCATTTAGGTGGCCAGTTCATATATATGACAATAACTGTGATTGGCATGGCAAATGGAAAACCAGGTTGTCTATAGTAAGGAGAGGAGTCAATTTATCTGAGGGATTGAAAGCAGGGTGATAATGGGGCTATGATGATGAGGATGGGTATGTATGACAATGGAATGTCTGGAAATGATCCTGACAGGCAGTGAGGAGACGAGCCTGGCTTGAGTGTAAGAGACTTCTCAGAAACCACTCGATATTATGGTTTGGGTCTAAAGTGTCCCCTACAGGCTGGGATGCCAATCTGTGTAGAAGTTAAAGTCAGTGGAAGTCAGTGGATGAAAGTTATTTCATGAGGGGTAAGCTGTGTGTGCTCTGGGAAGGGATATTGGGATCTGGCTCCCTAACACTCTTCTCTGCTTTCCACTCACCATGAGATGAAGAGCTTTATTCCACTCTGCACTTCTTGCCATAATGTTTTTCCTTGCCACACACCCAAAGCAATGCAACCAAGCAACTATGGGAAGAACCTCTGAGACTAGGAGCCAAACAACCTTTATTCTTTTTAAGTTTATTTTCTTAGGTATTTTGTGATAGTGACAGAAACCTGACTAACACAGAAAACTAAGAAGAGGAGCAACATTTCAATACACATGGAGTGGCAGACAAAAATCTAAAATGGATCCCTAATTCAATGAGAACCATTTAGCAATGGGAAACAGAGAAAAGGTTGAAGAAAATTAGTTCTCTGATATATTTGTAAAGTAATTTGCCTCCTGGTTATGATGAGAGATGGAATGGCTTGTGAGTGGATCTGTAGGATCAGAGCTCAGCTGGAAGTCCACCTGGTAACCCGAGGTGAGGCAGTAGGAACAATGGGAATAGAGAGAAGGAGACTGATATAAGATATTTAAAACAAACTACATTGGGCTAATTAAAATTAAAGGACAAAAACAAAGGATCAGTAGCCAAATGTTAACAGAGTAAGCAACTCAAAGAAAACCTTCAGACAGGGAAAGGGAAAGAATAAATAAAATACGCTGGCAGATAAAATTGTAGTTTATTTTTAAGGCAAATCAGCCACAGTGGTTGGAACCCCAGGGATCATGGCCCAGGTCAGGGCAAGGTGGGGAGTCCTGTCTTTTCCCTTGTTGAGGAAGCCTCAGAGGGCAGAGAAAGCTACTCAAATGCAGAGGAAAAGAAAAAAAAGAGTAATATCTGTGCTGTTATTGCCTCGTTTTTTTGTTTGTTTGTTTTTTTGGAATATAGGGAAAAATTGACCTTGCATGAGAAAAAGACTTGTATCTTCACTGAAAGAAAAAGAAAACACTAACAACTAGCTGATTACACTGCATGGCTTGTTCTTAGACCTATACCACAGGTGAGAAAGAGAACCCCCAAGGTGTCTGCAAAGTCAGATGACTTAATTGTTTTCTGTTCAATGGATTTAGTATCTAGCTAAGGACTCATGTTCCCCTGAGACCCTTTCTCTAAGTATTTCCTATTTAAAAAGCCAAGTTTGGGGGCTGGAGTGGTGGCTCGGAGGTTATGGCACTTGCCTGGCATGCACAACTACACGGGTTCAAACCCCAGCACCCATGCACACAACTAAGTGTCGGAGCAACGAAAGCCATGTGGAAAAACTCAATAAAAATTGATTCTCTCTGTCTCTGTCCCTCTCACTGTCATTCTCTCTTTAAAAAAAAAAACCAAAAAAACAAATTTGTTGATCTCATTAACAGAGAACTTTTTGTGGTTGCTTATGGGCAGTCTGTCTGTTTGGAATTTTGCATTTCTACCACAGTTGCTTGTTTAAACAATTCATTTTGCTTCTAATTATTGTACCTCTTTTAAAATTACTTTGAAATATTTTTTCCGTTTTTTAAAATTTAATTTTGAAAATGAACAGGTAAAAATACCCACAAAATGGCATTAGCATGAAAAGTACAAAAGAAGTCTTCCCTTAAATTCTCTGTCTGCATTTAACTTCCACCAATTTTGTCTTAGCATTCCATTCTTCAGGAAACACAACTTTCCAAAGTCTGTGTCAATGTTTAATGTTCTTCTATACTGTCAATTGTAGAGTTGGATTGAGTCTGAATTTTTTTTCAACATTGTGAATACCAACTACTTGGAGCTTACAGCAAGCAGTTAGCAAATATTTGTGGAATTAGTGATTGATGAATGAATGAATGAGATAAAGGATGACTTCTCAAAAAATGAAGTCAGTATCTTTTTGTGTATAGTTTGGTGGATTTCAGTCTTTTGAATACCTTGAAATGGGTTTTCAGTTCTGGCCCAGAAGAACGCCTTCACAAGGAATGAGGGAAATTTTATTCCATGTTCTATAATTTTATTCCAATCACCAATGTTAATAACTCAAGAAAATTATAAACCACATTCTCCCAACTTCCTCTCAGAATTTGCCCAAAGACTATTTAAGATAATTAATAAAAAACACATCTTTTGTTAGGAGAACTCAGAGCTTAAATGAGTCTGTCTTAATAACAAAGAGACACTATAATGATAAAAAGACATCATAATAGAGATTTTTGTATTATGATCTCTTATATCGGCCAGCCTATAGAATAACATGAATCGTGATTCATAGGCCTTCAAAGCATGAATTTAAATGAGCTTTCCATAAAGCTGTTTTGATTAACTCCATTATCAAGAAAAGAGGGAAAATAGGCAAAATCTCTGTTGCTCTGTGCAAAAGATTCCCATACTCACCTGAGTCAGCCAAAGCTTAGCTGCTCCCTTCAGACTCTATGAGCAAAATCTCTGCTTCAGATATTGACAAAAAAACTATCTCATTTTAAGGAAGTATAGTCTAGGGTTTTGAATCTTTAACAGAATGTCTACTTTGATCAAGGTCTAGGCTTACCATGTACTTAAAAAATAAATAAAATGAAGGGAGCTGGAGCAGTGACTCATGTAATAATTCATCCATGTTGAGTTTATTAATTAGCTTAGGCAACTCTCAGTCTGTTTCCAATTATATTCTAGTTTCCATATATGAGAGAAAACATTCGGCCCTTGAGTCTCTGAGTTTGGGATATTTCACTCAGCATAATTTTTCCATCTCCATTCATTAGGCTGCAAATGCCATAATATCATTCTCTCTGACAGCAGAGTAGAATATATATATATATATATATATATATATATATATATATATATTCTATATATATATATATATATATATATATATATATATATAAATATATATATATATAATCACAGTTTTTGGATCCACTCTCCACTCGTCCAGTGCTGGGCATCTGGGTTGGTATCATAGTTTAGGTATAGAAAATTGAACTGCTAAAAACATTGATGTAGCTGTATCTCTGTAATATGCCGATTCTAGCTCTTTTGGGGAAATACCCAGGAGTGGGATAGCTGGGTCATAAGGGGGTTCCAGGCCTAGTTTTTTGAGACACTTCCTTTTCTTGCTTCTTCCTTTACTATGTAACCATATCAGATCAATACCAATGGATCCTCAGGATCCAGTTTAAAATCACTCAACAAATATTTTCAGAGTAATATCATGTGCCAGGGACTACTAATATGAAAAAGAAATAATTGTGGATAACAAATACAACTCACAGTATTTTAGAAGAGAGAGATGACTTGTGCCTTTTGACTCTTTTTAGATTGGTTGAACATAAATGGTCTCTGAGAAGATGATATTTAAATCACAATCAGAACAACACAGAATAATTGGCCCCACAGAGATTCAGGGTGGAAGGAACAGTGGGTATAAAATCCCTAAAATGGAGTGAGCTTGGGATGTATGAAGAGTGGACTATGGTGCTGGAACAGAGAGGAACACCTGAGATGCAGTGAGAGCTACCAGCCAGGACTTGCTCATATCGGGTCTTGCCACAAAGGGCAGGAAGGAAGTTTAATTCTATTTTAGGTGAAAAATGGGAAGCCAATGTATGATGCCAAGCAAAGAAGTGGTCTTTTAAAAGATAATATGATTTTGAAGTGTGGAGAATAGATTATAGGTAGGGAGCGAAATTGAAAGAGGGAGACAATGTAAGAGGGTTAATTTGGTTAAGGCAGAAATGGAAAGGAGACAGATCTGAGATTATGCTAGAACAATTCAATAAGAAGAACTAAACAGACACTTTTCAAAAGAAGAAAGTAAATGATCAACAAATATATGAAAAATGTCCAATATCTCTAGCAATTATAGAAATGCAAATTGAAGCTACACTGAGATTCATCTCACTCCAGGCAGAATGACAATTATCAAGAATATGAACAACAATAAATGTTGGCAAGGATGTGGGGCAAAGGGTACACTTATACACTGTTGTTGGGACTGCAAACTAGTACAACCACTCTGGAAAGCAATACAGAGATTCATCAAAAAATTTGGAATGGATCCACCATCTGACCCAACTATCTCACTCCTCTGTATATATCTAAAGGATCTCAACTCAGCATATTACAGAGATGTATCCACACCAATGTTTAGAGCTGCACAATTCACAAAAGCTAAGCTATGAAACCAACCAAGGTGCCCTTCAGTATATGAATGGATAAAGAAAATGTGGTATGTGCAAACAATGGAGTATTACTCAGCCATAAGGAAGAATGACTTTATGGCATTCCCCAGCAAATGGATGGAACTTGAGATTATTATGTTAAGTGAAATAAGCCAGTCTCAAAAAGCCAAAGGTCAAATGTTCTTTTTGATATGTGAAAGCTAACCCAAAATAAAGAAAAAAATCAGAGGATTAGACAAAAGGGAAGGAAACGGAAGAAGGAGGGTTGAGATATGGAAAGTTCATGGAATCAGTTAGACTTAACTTTCCTATGTTCGTATATGAACAAACCATCATGAATCTCATCAATGTGTTCATTGACAAGTCACTAAATAAAAAAAAAAACTATTAGGAAACAATGGAAAGATCAGTAGAGGGAAGATACCTGGGGAAGATGGGAAAATACTGGTGGTAGAATTTAAATAAATTATAGTCCCTACTTTTATAATTACATAATTGATTGTTTTATTTTCATGCATATCTAGAAAGAACAGAGGATTGGAGGAATGCTATAGCAGAAGTATATCCAAACACCACCAACATTCCACCTAAATAAATTAAAAATACTATTAACCCTAAATAGGGGGAAGGGGAAGCACTAGAGACTGAATTGTAAGTAGTTATACTACATTATTTTATAATCATGTCATGGTATATTCTAATATCATGTATATATATAAAAGAACTAATAAAAAAAGAAAATCTGATGAACTGTTTATTGAACATAAAGGAGAAAGTTGAATCAGAGAAAATGTAGTTTTTGCTAGATGGTTCATACAGATGGCAAGGCCAGTGCCACCAGTACAGCAATGTGCTGAAGAGAAGACTTAATGGGTCAGAATCCTGGTGCCATCAAGTAATACCGCTTGACTACATAAGTTACTTAGCTTTCACAATCACTTATTTTTACATTAAAAAGTCTGAAAAATTCCAACCATACCTCATATGACTTTGCAAGAATTTAATATTGTCTATGAAAACTGCTTAAAACAAGTTTTGGAATATAATAAGTCCCCAATGAATATGGCTATTAGTATTATTGTTGTTGTTGCAATTATTATTATAACCTATTATTATAACCCAGATATGGAAGGCAATGCAATAGTGACTCTAAGGAATTCAGCACATTCCAGGCATGCTAAGCTTGAGATATTCATTAACCATCCACATGGAGAAGTTGGGAGGCAAGAATGCATAAAAAGCCAACCTTCTGAAAATGGAGATATGGTTTCTTCAGGTATAAAAGTGGAAAGTCACTTCTACAGAAATCATATTTAGATCTATGCATGAAGTCCCCGAGGGAAATATGGTAGAGAGAGAAGGACAGAGAGCTAAGTCTTTTCTTAATGGTCCTTAAGTATTTGGTGGTTAGGTTATGAGAGGACAGCCAGTAAAAGAGACCAAGAAGCAGAGGTGAGGTGGAAGGAAATCAGGGGTGATGTCAAAAAATCAACAGGGCACAAGCAAAACAGTTAAGACCATCCTGTGCTCAGGGAAAGACCGAGTGAGGAGAGCACAGAGAAGTGAGTAACAGAATGGGCAATCCGAACACCCTGAGGAAACTCAACAAGGGTTTTCTCAGTGGAGTCTAAGAAATGGAAAACTGAGTGTCACCTCAAAAGTCTTTTCTTAGTCTCTGGAAGAGAGTTGCTCACTCTCTTGCACTCGTCATTTCTCTAGAACTTACATTGGTGATCACAAGAGGAGTTAGTTGAATTTGCACTAAACTGTTATTTACATAAAGTATATCATTTATGTAATCTTTCACTTATTTTCTACCTTCCCTAATTGCTAATAAGATAGCAGGGACCATGTCTATTTTGTTTTTCACATTATTCATAATAATTAGTAGAATGACTATGCATACCATTACTCAATTTACCATGAATGAATGTACCTAAAAAATAATTTTCTCTTCTTTTAACTAGTTCAGCATTAACTAACGTACTCACTATCAGATTATTTCTAAGCTTTTGGAATAGATAAATAATTGGCTCTTTTCCACGCCACCTGGCATCATTTTGGAGGGAACAGATAGAGGAAAAAAAATAATGAAGACATAGTTTATTTTGTATAGTATCACTACCTTTCTAGAAGGGGGTTTTGTTGTTATTATTGTTTTTTTTTTTTCTCCACCCAAAGGACAACAATATCTCTGCTCAGGGGCTCATTTTAGCACTTAATCTAAAGTTGATTACCATCTAACCCTTGTTAAAACTCAGTTGAGACAAACGGTATTTGAGAAAGAAATCCATGGACCAAGTGAAATGTCCATTTTTCTAAATTGGCTTTTGCTTTATTTTATCATAAATGAAATGAACAAATATCTTAGCTCAAATGCTGTACTGGCAGGACAGAAATTGTAAGTATTTATTATTATTATGTCTATGAGTTTAACTGAAGATTGTTATAAATAGTCATATACTGAGAATATTTTTACATCTTCTAATAATATGAAGATGAATACATAATACCAATGTATTTCCATGTTACAAAGTTTTATTATTTAATAAAACTCATGTGATACATTTCCCTATAGTGTAGTATCGGTAAAATTTATTTATTTATTTCATTATGTGTTTCTTTATATGATATTGACAATTATAAAATTTAATCCATTGTCCCTTTAAAACTCCAATCATTGTATGTTCCTGGCTTAAGTCTCTGTGTCCTTGTGTCCTTTTCTCTGTATTTTACATATTACTATTCGAATATTATTTTTGAAGCCTATTTTTATATGTGCACTCATCATAAATTACTTCCACTTCTTCAAGGTAGGAGTATGAATAAATAACAGTAAAAGAAAAAATGTCCTTTGTTTTCACTTATTCAGTCACAGGGATAAATCATTCTTTGTGGTCTTACAAGTGCTACCAATTCCAGAACACCAATAACATGTAAGGACTCCAGGAGTAACTAAATTTTTTTCCTTTTGTACCCCAAGATCACACTGAACACATAGTAGAATGTTATCATCATATAAAATCTGATATTTGATTGTATAAGGCCACATTGGAGGGGGTTTTTGTAATTTTGTTTATAGCTTTTGATTTTTTAAAAATTTTACAATCAGACAGAAATTAAAGCAATGCAAAAAAAAGAATAAATATGTTTCCTTTATGATGAAATATATTGTGTAAGAAATTAGCATTCTTTTTTAAATCTTGAGCAATACACAAGATTTTTAACAAATCTTGCTCCTAAGCTATTAGGATTAACATATGAGCTTTAGTACTGGGGACCTCACTAATCTATTTGATATTCTATGCTTCCTTTTAGTTTTTGTTATTCTGATTTTCTTTCTTCTTATATATAAGGTGACTTTATAATACAAAGGAATTAATAAACCTTAGAAATATAAAGTAGAATACAATTTTTGTGTTTTACTAATTGCTTATTTCTCCTCTCAATTGAATCAAAGGCTCTTTAAAAATAAGGATAATGTTGTCCCTACTTTTTATCCCTAAAACAAAACAATATTGCTGAAGCAAGTGTTATCTATTTAACAACTTATTACACGGAAGTTACAGTTATTTTTGTCATTTGATAATACTTGAAGCATTACTACCTCACAGATAACCTAGTTACAAGAATCAAAAAATTCCATTAACCAAATATAATAGAATAAAAATAAATTTAAAACTTCATTGAACTTGATATGTAATAAAGACAAATGATTGTTTTAAATTATTTAGTCTTACATGACTTTATAAAATAAACTAAAAGAAATTTTTCAAATACAAGTAGATAGGATATGGTTTCATTTTCTTTATGGATGGGTGGTGTAGACATTGTTTTAAGTGAAATATTTAATTATATCCTTTTCAAAATATTTCAAAATTTCCAGATAGATATCAGTAGCTCTGCAATATTTAAAAGAAATATTTTCTAAAATAACTAACATGTGCTAGAATCATAATTATGTAATTTTCTCTAAAATATATAAATCTAGAAAAAAGTGACTCATTAAATTCCCATCAAATAAAGAATCTTATGTTTGCCCAAATTAGATTCTTACAGTGGTATTAAAATTTTTCTTTTACTCTGAAAATAACTTATGAATTTATTCTAAATTTAGAGAGATGCTTCAAACACATTTTAATACTGAATTACTTAGTGCATTTTTAAATTTTTTGAAATTTGAAAATTAATTTTTATTTAAACAGTTTGTTTTCAAAAGTGTTTAGTGAATATTATCTCATCCAAATAGTGAATAATTTATTTTATATTCTCTTTCAATATTGGTCCATAGGAATACATGTTTATATATTATAACCAAACCATTTGATATTGATTATTTTCAGCTTTAAGACAACATAATCAAAACATTTCTCCCTAAGTTAACAAAATGATAATCTTGGGGCTGGAGCGGTGGCTCAGTGGTTACAGTGCTTGCCTTGCAAGTTCGAGGACCTAGGTTCAAACCCCAGCACTATATACACATGTAAGTGTCAGAACAGTGAAAACCAGATGAAAAACTAAATAAAACTGATTCTCTCTTTCACCCCCTCTCTAAAAATAAAATAAAATAAAATGAAAAACAAAAAGGTAATCTTTATTAGCTATACATTAAAATATTATGTATTCTACTAACAATTATTCTAAATACATTTTTAAGCACTGTGTAATGATGCATTAAGTACCAGTTGCTGAAGAAAGCAAATAGGGTAAGTGCTTATGTAAAACTGTCTGAAGACCAAGAAACAATATACAGACAATGAGGCGAAAGCCTAAACATTCAGAGTATGAGACACTGTCACCAGGAGCTCCAAGGGGAAGGTGGGAAAGGGAGGTTGGAGGCAGACAGTCCTCTCTTGCCTTGATTTTTTTCTTAAATCAATCTTATTAGCATTCTTATCACCAACAGCATTTCCAGAGAGAGAAAACATATATTACACGGTAACAGTCATAGTGTCCATTACTATCACAAAGAAAATCACCAGAGTGTTGGTGGAGGAGCCAATACCGTCCTCCCACTAGATCTTCAGTGCAAACTGTCTTTTTCTTCCATGTCATTCCTACTTCGTAGAAAACAATTTTGTTTTAAAACATGAAATGCTTTAAACTGGAAACTTTACCAATAGATAGTGGTATGAAATCTATTACTGAAACATTATTATATTTCTACTTATCACCAAAAAGAAAAACAAAATAAAACAAGATAGCACAACTTAAAGACTTTCCCCCTAGGATGACAAATTCAAAGAAATAGGAATTACACTATCTGTTCCAGACACACTGACTTGTTTGCCAATTGCCTCAGAGCAATAGCCTTACAGTTACCTTATTTGTATATTGGACTCCCCAATTTTTTTTCACAACAAAACACCCTGATCACAATAACTCAGGATTTTCTTCATTGTGGACTCAAATCTCATTTCCTGGGTAATTTACCCAAGTGCAAACTAGGCAGGAACACTCATGGATTCAACACCCATGGCTTACCTTGTTACTGTTAGAGAAAATATTCATAAAAGAAGCCTCAAAACTCTACAGTCCTCATTGCTGCAGTCTTGTGAGATGAGTTGTTGATCTGTTTTAGAGTGCCACTCATGCAAAGGGTGCTGAAATAAATGTTCTGATAATTTCTTTTTCATGAATTAATTCATTAAATATACCTTCACAAGGTCTGACATATATTTTTTGGAAGAATGTGACCAGAATCCATCTAGAATTAATGTCCTAAGTTATTCCTAAAAATGTTTCACTAATAAATTTTTGTACTTTGTCATGTTGAGAGGTTAATAAAGGACAGTTTTGAACTGATTCGTATGTGTTTGGGAGGAATAAAGGAAGCACATAAGGGTAAAACTTAAAATGCAGCAGATCCAGAACAAGTTTTTAACAGTAAACCATCCTCATCAATACCAACACCAACACCGTTTGCCATTGTACAAAGTCTCGTTTGTTCTTCGTTTTTTAGCTGCTCAATTAGTTGTTCCACAGTGTAGTCATTCAGTGTGGCATGTAAAGATAAGCTAATGGTCATGAATGAAGGATCCAAACTGGATCAATGCTCAGTCTTCACCATTTCTGAATTCATCAAGGGAAGAAAAGAAGGAAAACAGAAAACGAGAGGGAGGGTACAGAAAGGCCAAAGGAATGCTGGAGGTGTGGAGGGAGGGAGGAAGGGAAAGAAAGAAGGAAGGAGGGAAGAAAGGAAGCAAGCAAGCGAACAAGGGAGAAAGAGAAGCAAAGCTTCTAATAACAGAACAACAAAGCTCATTTTGGGAAATTACATTCAATGAACTAAAAGGGAAACAAGATGTGACCAAAAGCATTAAAGTAAGTACATAAATGACAGGATTTTCACGTCCTTGAAAACACTGTTACCACTACTGGTATTTCATTTTAAATTTTCTCTGAAAACTTGTTACTGCTTAGGATTTTCAACCTGAGAAATTCAGAAATATATGAGAATAATAAGCAATAAAAATTCAACTCCCAACAATGTTATAATTTCAGAGAAAAAATTGCAAATAATTGAAGACTCTCACATTAAAATATTCCACAAGAAACAAGAAAGACTTAGATATTTAAAAATAAACTAGGAACTCTTCTTTATCCTGTAACATGCAGAGTTTTAACTGAGGAGAAGACACTCATTCCTACCTATTGAAATTATGAGACAACCGAAACAACGCATCACTAGACACTGTGGGGGAAGCCTATGTACTTGATCAAGGCTATGGTAATATTTCAGACCCACTTCAATACAGTGTATCTATTATATCATCCACCATTCTCCAAAAGCAAACCAGAAAAAGATGAAGACCTCACCTTCACCCTGCTAAAATCTCTTTCCCCAAGGCATGTGAACTTGATTGTCAAAAAATTAATCCATTTTATATTTTGTGATTAGCATAAATATAAAATCATGATTGTACAGCATTTAGCTAATAATAACTAACACTGAACAGGAAAACTCTGGGTTCTCAATATGGCTGAAATACATGATATTAAATGATCGTAAAACATTGAATCCAAATATTTTCTCAAAAATATTTTAGAATAAAGAATGAAAGTGTGAAATATTTTTCTGTCCAAACAAAATGATAGATTATACCTCTTGAATCTGTAGAATGGTATACACTTTTAAGAACAATTAATATTAAAGCATAAAATCTTTAATGCTCGAGTTGTGCTTTAGCAAAATTTTTAACAAAAATGTCAGGTAGAGATGTTTATTAAATGATATAGTAATTTAACTCCTGAAAGTGTGATAACATTGTTCCAAATAAACGTAAATTGGTAGGTTAGCAACTTTGTCTTTTAAAAATTGTTTAATGCCTACCTCAGAGAACATGAAAAGACACTTTACAAATAAAGTTCTTTCAAAACTGAGGATCTGTATGTTGTCTTTATTTTATAGCTCCTTGGGGCACAGTGTATATTATTGAACTGAATTCTGTCATTTTATGAAATCAATGAATGTTTTTCCAAATTAAGTAATTCAACTGAAAGACACTGAGAAAATATTCCTAATTATTATAGGACCAAAAACAAAAAAAAAAAAAAAAAAAAAAGAGAAAACAAAACCCAACTCAACAACAATACCAAGCAATCATTCTCCAAAGCCAGTCCACACACATCATCAAGGAGAGAATATAAAATTGATTCTAAGGCCACTGCAAAATCTCCAGCAATTTTATAGCATTGTAAAAAAAGAAAACTAGAAGGAGAAATTCAACCAGGGACTAACTTTTTTTCCTAAGGTCTTGCCATTCTCACCTTTCATAGTTCTATAGTCAAACCATGAAGTGCATTCTCCAACAACGTGAATGATCTCATTACCTTTTAGTTTCACATTTAAAAGTCTTCTGAAGCTATCCTTTGTCACATAGTTTGTGAACATTTATAGAACTCATTAGAATTATCAAAAAATTTGGTTCAAAAAAGGTCAACAAACATAGAACAAAGAGTGAAACAAAGCAAAGCAAAACCACAGTAAATCAATATTAAATAAAAAATCTATCAGGTACTTCACGGATCAAAGGTGAAAACTTTAAAGAAGAAATTTCTTACCAAGTACCCCAAGCCGGTAGTTGACAGTGATGACGATCACATTGCCATAGCTCGCCAGCACGCTCCCATCATATAAATTTCCAGTACCTTCCATGTATGAGCCACCATGGATATACACCATCACTGGTTTGGGACCTCCACTGTCCCGAATATCTGAAAAATAAACGTTGGCAATTGTTCTCACCCTCAAAAAGCACAAACAATAAAGCAGAGAATATAATTTGCATTTTAGGGAGGAGAGGGCACAATTTTTAATATAGGTCTTTAAACTGCTGTTTCTGTAAAGTGTTTCTTAAGCAACTCGTGTAAAGAACTACTGAGGAAAACAGCAAATTCCTATCTGGAATTTTGTTCACAAATTATAAGCTGAGTTAATAACTCGGACAGATTGAGAGCGCTGTGAATGTTAAAGTATTTTAATTGATTCCAGAAGTGCAATATGATGATATTAAGTCAGTTATGCTTTCATTTGTGGACATAATTATAGTATTATATTATTCATTGCAAGAAGTTTCATTTTACTGTTTATATACTATTAAACAAATGTTTAGGCAGTAAAATCATGTGCATCTGAGCTCCTGGTGTT
Source organism: Aplodontia rufa (assembly GCA_004027875.1). Classification (NCBI taxonomy): domain Eukaryota; kingdom Metazoa; phylum Chordata; class Mammalia; order Rodentia; family Aplodontiidae; genus Aplodontia; species Aplodontia rufa. The sequence goes on along the minus strand of PVKS010003427.1, from coordinate 32,357 downwards.
GTAATTAGGGGAACGTCATTAACTGATTTTTTTTTTAGGAAGTACTGACCATTCATTCCACCTAACCATAACCTTTGGAAGAAGAGAATAAAAAAATTATAATTTCCATATGTTCCTGTTGCTAATGCACTCTTCTTATTCCCAATTTGGCACAGTATTTTAATCATGTAGCTATGAAATAAGATAAAATTAAGTTCAATTATAAAATGCTAAAATTCATGGCAAGGTTAAAGTGATTTCTACAACACTGAATTTTGGTCAAGTATGTTTACTTTTCTAAAATGCATTCCTCACAATTATGTAGTTATAAAGCTATAGAAATAACATATAAGGGAAATGTAGGAGAATTTTAATCAATATTAGAAGTGCACTAATATCTATAGAAAAACAACTACCATATATCCAGCTCTATTATGTAGATTAAGATATTATATATGTGTGTGTATATATGATTATGACTATATAAATCATATATTACAATTAAAATTAGATTGAGTATATTAACTTTTTTAACATCAATAGCAAGAGTATCAAAAGTATGGTTTTATTTTTTTGCTTCTGAAATTTTTTTAGTCAAACTAAACTCTCCTACAACTTATACTACAGGCATTAACTTTCAGAGTGGACAAATTTGATTTGAATTTATTGAAAGAAATGGTGATTATTTACAGACTGCTTTACATCACCTGTTAAAAAGAACAACTAATTTGAATGCTTCAATTTTTCTACCATAATAGTAAAATTATTTCTTTAAATGAAAGTCATTTTAGGATTCGAATTACAGCTCAACTTGCTTGTCCAGATTTTCAAATTGGGAGAAATGGCTCATGGCAGAACTGAGAGACATTTTTAAAAGACTATTTTAAACTCACTTAAAACTAGTATTTAAATTTACTGCCACATTTCCCTCCCCTAGAGATGCTCTTGAGAAAATGTCTTGTTTTTAAGTAGCGAGAGGAGGATACTTTGACATCAAAATCATCTTTAGACACAGCTATGTTTAAGAAGGAAACCTAAATTTATTTTCTCCATGAATCCTTGGGAGACAAAATCATATTCGTTCCTATATAAAGAACTGGAGGCTTGTGGAGAAGTTAGGCTTACACTGAGGACAAATCCTTTTGAAATTGCTAAACTATGAACCTTAAATGCCTACTTGCTACATATAGTTTTAGCTTCTTATTTTTCTAGTATGGTTGGCACTGAAGAAGCAATAATAAATTATTAAACTGAAATCATTAACTGACTGTTCACAGCAGACGTTGTACTCTGCTAATTGTATGCTTAGAGGTAGCACAGAGGGAGGTTGTTTCAGAATTCTTCTTTAATTAAAATTACATAGAATTACAAAGCACCAACTGTGAACAGTAATGAACTCTTGGTAGAACCATCCAGTTCACCTGGAAAACAATACAGAGAAGATGTGCCACATTTTATACCTAATAACTGAATGAAGTGGACACTGTCAGGAAACATTGAAATCATGACAAAAGATTTTAGGAGCTATTTTAAGCAGAATCTCTTTATTTTTATTTGAAACTTAGACTTGAAAAGATTAAAGATAGCTTGGATTAATTTTAATTTTTAGTTCAGCTTTTCAAACTTTTCAAAGATTTCAGCCTTGTCTAAAAACTTATATTGAGCAGTTCTTTTCTAGAAAGCTCTATAAAATTCTAATGCTAGGTTCTGACAAATACTACTTTTGGCTTGAAGTAACTCTGAATTTAATGCTATAAGAAATATCAATTACTGAAATACATAAAATTCTGAGACATAAGAAATTTTAATATTGCTGAAAAAGTTTGGGAAACTTTAAAATACTTAAATATCTTATACAAAATAATTATAATTCTTTGATAGATCCATCTCAGACTTCTTATTTGCATAATTGATAGGTGTTTATGTTAAAAGTAAATGTTAACCGTTCAAATTATAACTATTTACTTTGTTTTTTAAAAGGATTATATTACTTATAAATGAAATGAGATAGCTTACCTTTCAATACTATCTGCTCTTGCCGTACCTTCAATAATCAAATTTAGGGGTCCATTTACCTTCAATGAGGTATATTTAACATCCTTTAGAAACTTATGATGAATTTTTTAAAGCCAAGTCATCTTTATAGAACATGTCTCTTACTTAACTACCTATAACTAAGGTGCAACGTGAGCTGCATATTTCACTTAAGATTCCTTATTTGCCTAAACAGCTGCTACTGACTTTTCTAAAATCATCGCAACTTTCTCCGAGATTGTCAAAAACTGGCTCAATTTCAGTAACACAAATGTTTATCAAGCACGGTTATATTTTCTGTTATTTGTAATAGTTTAAAGCCTGAATAAGCACTCCTTTGAAAGGAGTGGAATATGGGGGGAAAATACATGGTAATTATTTTTCTTTCTTTTAAGAAAGTATTTTAACATTTTTCAAATTAATAAAACAAGAATTTGTAATCTGAGTAGACACGTTGATTTTAAACTTTAGTATCTGTTTCATCTTTCTGATAAACCAAAATTTTATATTGTGTTAGTAAGTGTCACTAGATCTAGAGCATTTCATGGGAATTTATTTGGGTCTGACAACCAGGGTTTGTGATCACAAAAACCTTTAATGGTCTGAGTGAATAATTATTAGTCACATAACTCCTTAAATATGTTTGCTGGTTTCTTTCTTCTTCAAGGACTCATGAAGTGGTTAATTGACCGTATTTTAGAATTTTGAGGATTTAACAATTTTAAACTTTTGAAGCATTGCCTCAATTTATTTTTTTCTTCAATACATAAAAGGATATTTCAAAACATCTTTTGTGCTTTCTACTCATTTTCATGGACTTTGGTTATTTGGTGACATCTGAAATAATAAAGAAGACTTGGCTGAATTTGTCCTTGTTGGTCTGGTTATAACACAGGTGTATTTTTAGTTTAAAAAATACAAAAATCTATGAAGTTTTATGAAGCTGCTTGAAGAATATAAAATTGCATTTGCATGTTGAATTGTTAATATTAAGATATTCTTAGCATGATTAACATATTTTTAAAATCTTCCAAATTCCGAAAATGAATTGGTACCAGTCCAGGTTATTGCTCTGAACTATTTTTATCACTTCAGGTTAGTTCTTTCCAAACTATGGAAATAGCCTATAAAACATACAGTTCTTTTGGCTATTATAAACCCTACATGTAAAATGATGCAATTATGTTTGGTCAAGAGATAGCAAAAGAACCTTGGCTCTCAGGATGAGGAATAACAACCCACTGAGAAGCCTTACAAAGGTCAAAGACCCAGAAGTAAGGCCTGGACAGTCACTGGTAGGCTCAGAATGCAGTGGCTGAGACAGGCACCTGAAATAAGGTAAAGTTATCAAGGCATGGGAGGTACCAGGAAATGATAGAGAACTTCCTATGAATGATCAGACAACCTGACTTCTAACTGACTTCTGAGTGTCCAGGGATGTTGATTCAACATTTAGCAGCTGAAGCCTGAAAACTAGACTCAGGTTTTATTCACCCTCACATCAACAAAGTTATTCTAAAAGAGACTGAATAGAAGATGATCAGAACTTTCCACATTTTTTTCTTCCTATTGGATATTTGAATTCATTATTCTTTTATTCAAAACAATTATCCTGTACAACACAGAGGATGGACTGAGCTAGAACTGTCTGCTTTGACATTTTACACTTTCAAGCACTTAAAAAGATTTATGAATTCGATAACTCCTGTGACTGAGTAGCTTCGTACATAACTTGAATACTACCTGCCAATTTAAACAGAGGTTTAGTATATTTTTAATGGCCAATTAAAAATGTTATATGTGCTTCAAAACAGATCTATAAAATAGATCCATGTTTACAGGACTTAACTCACTATGTTTGTTCCTAGGTATTCCAAACTTGTAAGTGCCTTACATGAGGCTGCTTTACCAAAAGAAAAAAAGAATCACATTAAATCAGCAATCATAACATTTTTACAATAGGGAAATGATATATACTAACTTTGTGACCACATTGGAAAATTTTGGACTTTTCAAAGGTACACACTAAGAAGTCTTTATTATTTGGATAATAAATTCATAGGTTATAGAATTTTCAGAAAGTTCAACAAAACCAAGGTCTGAACAAACAGCCTTCATTAGGGAAATGGGAAGAGTAACCATGCCCTATAAACTCAATAAATGTTCTGAAAGCTTAAATACATCAGATTTCTAACAGTATTAGAAAAAAATCACAATTTGCATTTTGATATTCTTTTTATTTTTAGCTATTTAGCATTTATAATGATAAATCTTGGGTATCTATAATGATTTATTTCAAATATTAATGACTTCTTTTGTTTAATTTTAATCCACTACTTGGCTTCATGGTAAGTGAACTTTTATTACATATAATAAATTTCATTTAATCAAAATAATTCTTAAACATTATAAAATATTAATAGCAAATATTATTTTTAAGCTTTCAATAGTTCACCTCTATAGTTTAATTTTCTACTACAAAGGGATTTATTAAATATGTAACAATTAAAATTAAAAATGTAAACAGTGAAAATTGTTTAGTAAGGATTCACTCAGTGGTGAATTCCTTGTATCTTAGGAAATTAGTACTTCTGAGTTGGTTGCTGCAGATTTATTTTGGAAAATCTTTCTTATTGCATTAATAATATCTCTGTGAGATTTAATTTCTAGGTTTCAGGGAATCACTTTTAATCTTGGATTGTATTGGTTCCTTCTATAAGAGTTATAACTTGGGTAGCATTGAAAAAAAGAAAAAACAGTGGAAACAAAATGAACTGAAAGAATCAATGAGGCCTTCCAGATACTCAAATACCAGGCAAAGGTATAGTGGAATGAAAAATGTCAGATAGGTCTAAGGAGTATTTAGGTTGAAAAAGCAAGTCAGTAGAAAAGTAGGAAGGAGAAAACAATTCTAATATTAAGAAAGCAGCATGGAGCTGGAGCGGTGGCTCAGTGGCTACGGTGCTTGGTTGCCATGTGCGAGTATATGAGTTCGAATCCCAGCACCAACAGGGAAGTGTTGGAGCAATGAAAGTCACATGAAAAACTAAATAAAATTGATTATCTCTCTCTCTCTCACTGTCCCTCTTTAAAAAAAAAGTAGTAAACATTTTATTGCTCATTGTTGGCAACAGTTTGAAAATCAGAATATTTTATTCATCAATCTAGAAATTAATGGTTATCCATTTAATTTTTTAAAAAATTCATATAAAGTTTATCAAGTTTGTATCGTTTGTATAGTGATTGCAACACTTGCCCAAAGAGATGTGATGCCTTTTCTTAGCTACAGAATTTTATCATTTTTGTGGTAGCTATTCAAAATCAACCAACCAACAGCAGTATTATAAAGTCTCAAATACATTGCTCAAGAAACACTTTATATCAGCTTTTAACTTATCCTTTATTTGGTATAGGATTTTTTTTAAACAAATGTCAAATGTGAAAAATGAAACACATTTTGATATTGGCTAAAATAGTTACATAGATTAGAAAACATGCAAAATGGGCACAGAAAGACTACAAGGGAGAGATTGTTAGTTAAAGAATGTGGACGAATTTGTCAAAACGTGGGATGAAACATATCAAAAGTCAGTTCAAGAAAATAAAAAAGAAGCCGTTCTTTTTAAAACATTTTAATGGTTGGCATCAAAATGTAAAACTTAACATTCATTTTTTTAAAAAAAAAATAAAAATGCATATTTATATGTAACAACAAGCAAGAAGACAAAACACATCAAAAACGGGAATTAAAAACAACTTTTCAAAAAAAGACAAGAAGTGAAAAAATAGAAAGGGGTGGGAAAAAGTGATTGAGTCCCTTGTCATGCAAATAGATTTGGTGGAAAAAAATACCTTCATCTTCAGCACCGTCATTATCACCTAAATCATCTGTCTGTTTCTTTGTAAGGGGACCTAGGATTGAGAACGGAGAAATGGAAGGAAAAAAAAAAAGACAATTCAAGAATAAACAAGACGGAGGGCAAAAAATTCAATGTAAGTACTAAAACTCTCAAGGATATTCCAAAAAGACTGGGGAAGTGGTTACATCATAGTTGATTATCTATTTTGTTTAAGAAAAAAAAAAATCCCTTTCCCCAAAATAGCTTGTAGAAGAATTGGTTTGTGAACATATCCAGTATGAATGGCACATTATTATTTCAAAGTCATAAATCATAAGCCAAGGAAATTATTTAAAAAAAATACCCACTTCATACAAAAAAAAGAAGTCTTATTAGTTGAAAGAATTTATTCAATGTCTTTTCTAATTTAAATTGGTGACATTAATAAAGGAAGTAGGTCAAATTCATTCCTTAATTTGGGACAAGATAATAACATTGGGGAAAATAGAGATATGAACACTTTTAGGATGTTCTTTCTATTTATTTATTTATTTATTTTTAAAAATAAGCACATTAACACTTGGATCATATACACCTTAAATTCATACACTTTTTTTTAAAACATTGTGACTTTTTAAAATTACTTGTCAATCAAAAATATTTCCCCATAGGTTTTCATTTGAATATCAACTTGGATTTAAGACAATTGTCACCTGCACAAATGTATCTGTGGATAATTTCATCCCCCAAAGGTCCCAACTGTAGGAGTCAGAGCTTAGCTATTAAAGTAGTTACAGAGTCAGGGCTTATATTTCATGATCAGTTTAGTCATATAATGGAATTTTGCCCTTTTGCAATTTCATGCCCAGAATAGTTATTTATAATGGGATCATGTTTTAGAAGAATAATTGTATTAAAACACTGTGAATGTTTAATAAATGTTTTATTATACTTAACAGTGCTAATTTGCTAGAATAAAAGAGCATACCAAAGGGGAAGTCAAAGGCCAGATGAAAGTAATTTTAAGTGTCACATATTTGACATACCAAGCAGACATAAAAGCAAGTGAAGCCCCACATTCTCTTTTTATTTCCACAACCATTTAATTTGTGTGACACTTCATAATTCTCATGCAAAAAGCAATCACTACAAACACAGGACACTCACGGTAAAAGACAGCCAACCACATAGCAATAAGCAAAAGAATTTTATCATGCATAAAATAAGTCATAGAAAAAAGAGGAAAAAAGGACTGAAAGTCATGATTTCTATAACATAAATAGTAAAGAAGCAAGCCTTAACTCTAAGCACACTTCAGAAGGAAGGATTGTTAGACATTTCGAGAAAGACTTCTAAGTCTTTTTAGAAGGCATTATATTTGTAATTCAAAACTAAACCTACAATAACAACCCTCAAAGAATGAAAAACACCATCCAGGAAACAAGGAAAAATATAAAATATAACACAATTATGTTTCATCAGCTCAGAGACAGCCTTGAAAAATATCAGTGACTGGCAAAGATCAAAAGATCAGAAAAACAGAAACTGATGATGTAATTGAAGGGACCCATGATGTACATCAATTGCAATATCATGGTTTCATCATTGCAAATACAGACAGGGGAATTATACACAAAAAATTAGGTAATATACTTTTATAATCACACCTGCAAGAAATCAATCCTTTGAGAAAACCTAGATGAAAGTAATAGTTAATGTTAATTACCGTTCATTTGCAATCTTACAGATACCTGCATTTCTTTAATTTGACCCCATTGAAATGCAAAAGCAGGTTTAAAATTATCTGATGTTCATGTAACAACAATGCTACTTCTTCAAAAAATATAAATTTTACACTTAAATTTGAAAATTGCTGAATCAAAATACTATATTTGAAATGTTTCCAATTTTAAAACATAATTTAAAAAATAGATGTAGATAATTATAATTTATAAGCTTTCAATATTTCTGCAATTACCTGTTTTTCCAGGCTACTGGATAATTATGGCTTTTTTTTTGGTTGGTGACAGAAATTGAGTTCAGTGGTATTGTTTATTGCTGCCAAAACCACCATCACTTTCCAATTTCAGTTAAACTTTTAACTGCTTAGTTCTTCACCATTAAATGGAAGTGGTAGTCTGACAATTTTTTTTCTTTTTAATGAATTGTCAGTTCACTAATTTTTCATTTCACATGCAAAACAATCACATTTAAATCACTCTTTTTATTTTGTTCAGGGTTCTATAACATCTCTCTCTTGAATGAGTCACATGGAAGTATATTTCTTTCTTACCCTAGACCATCTAAGGCAATTTACATGATTTCTACTGAAAACCATTCAGTTTCTACAGCCACTGAGCCCGTGGTGGTTTTACATATTTCACATGCTTACAGAATTGCCAGCTCTTGGGCCTAAAGGAGTAGCAGGGGTAAGAGAATTTTTTGTTAAGCAGGATCTTCTACTTCTGTACACGTGGGACACAGTTGCTCTTTGGCTCTGGGTATAAATAGAGAATTCATGGAGATGGAATTGCACTGACAGAGAAATTTCCTACGGATGGAATCTTGATTGACCTAGGATTTTGTTAGGTTGCTTTATCCCTGTCCCTACTCAGGAAATGGTGTGCCTCTTAACTGATGTGGGAAGAAACAGACACAGGTTTTGATTTAGCATCACAAATAAATGGGGGTGTCATTAAGCTAGAAGAAAATTAAGTCAACTTGCCCAACTAAAGAATTTCATATATTGAAGCTAAATAAAACTTTAGTATTAAGTAATATTAAATTGCTACTGTAGTATGTTACAGCAGTATTTTAGTGATTACAGCATAGCCAGGTTTTCCTGACATCAAGAGATTTTACACATCTGATTTTTGCAGATTCCCTGGGAAGAAGAGGGTTGATAACAGTTTTTGGCAAAGTGATTATAAAAAGAAAGAAAACAGATTTCCTTTATCTCCATGCCTACAGGCATTCAGAATAAATATCTAAGAGGATCCAGGATTGCAAATTGAGAAACTCAACATTGGTTCCTCTGAGGACACCTCACTGGAGCAATCCCATGCTTGTGAATGACAGCAACGTTCCCTACCTGATCTCCAGATTCCCCATTCCCATGCTGCAAACAGAACAGCCCACTGTCTTGGGTTTCCTGCCTTAGCACATCAGCAACTCTAGCTCATTTTCCATTTATTGAAGAGAGTGACAGCTGATATAATTACTGATGTTAAAAAAAATAGAAAATATCATTAAAAAGTAGTTGAATGAATTTTCTTATGAAAATTAAACAATCACATTTTAGGGATCATACATCCCTGTAAGTTGAGCAACATGATTTTCCCACAGGCAAAACATTTATCGGATGAACACGGATAACGATCATTAACAACATTCCAACCACCACTTATGTTTCCTTTAAACAACAAATATTGCATTTTCAATATCAGCAGTCTAAAATGGCTATCTTAAAGCATCAAAATATAAAGCAAATGAGACCACTAAACCCTGAGTGTAGAAGTGATTTATTTTACCTTGAAACCCGATTGGGTCACTCCTCCCTGAGGAACACAGACATAACTCTCATTAGAGTTAATAGGAAAGTAGACCTCAAGTCATTTTGAAAGGGTGTGAGAGTAATTACTATATTTTATATCTCCTAGAGGCAATAAATAGATTCAGTGGTAAAACAACAGGACTAAGCAAGGTAAAGGGAACTCCTGAACATCAACTTCAAACTCCTTTCATTCCAAAATAGTTCCTTTGTGATTAACATAAGCCATAATTCAAAGTATTGGCCTTTACAAAGGATGTGCGATCCACTCTTACATTGCAGAATCTGCAGAATCTGACCACGGTGCCTTTTATGTTTTTTACAAGAGGAATAAAAATATCAGCATTTCTCTCTAGTTAACTGGAGAATAATTATGAGCTCTGAAATAATTACTGTCCACCCATATTAACGCTGCTTTTTATCATTCCCTTTGAAGAACGGCTAATATACTTCAGGTCTCACATACATTAGAACTGATTATAAATTCCTTCATTATGGTTCAATTCAACAGAAATTATCCCTACTTGGTGTCCCACGTTATTTCAAAAGGCAAGTAGGTTGAGGGTATTAGTAGCTCCGGACTTAGAAAGCTGGCCACTAGAAATGTGTTCCTATCAAGGGAAGAAGCCTCTGATATTTTTAGGATTATTTAGAGCTCCAGGCTCCAGAAGGTCCCAGCATGATAGATAAAAGCCCTGGCTAATGACCTTGTTCTCTTGCTCCACCCTCTCGACCTGGAAGCCTTTAAGGTAAACTGACAATAAAGAATTCCTCAGGCCAGATCTACAGAATGAAGGGATTTAAAGATATTGCCAAAGTTGATCTGGAGCCATTGAAGACAGGCTACATATTTTGAAAGATGCATTCACCTGGGACAAAATTTAGTTTATCAAGTTTATATCAAAGATGTAAAAAATCTGTTTGTTCCATTTGTTCCATAAGAAGAACAAAGCCAAAATTCAATGCATTTTAAATAACAGGAGTACGATATTTGAGTCTTTTCTAAATTAGCAAATATTAAAATACAATGACTTTATAAAATTATATATCACTAGAATTGATATCATTGCAAACCTATTTACTTTTGCCCATTGAAATTTAGTTGATTTTATAAAACTAGAATGAATGTACACCTCTTAAAAGAAACGGAAGTGAGTGAAAGTGACTAATGTGGACTAATACTAATTTGGTATTTCTGTATTTATTTAATAAAAGTTATCACATTTATTAAACAATTAATTATATGCCTGGATATAATAAACTTGTAATAATTTTCTGGGAAACTTCAGTTAAAGAAAGATAAATTTTTTGTGTGCAATGTCACAAATTTGAATTATACTAAAATAAAAATATAATGGAAACCATTGTGATGAGATACTGGAAGTAAACTTTGGAATAGCTGATACTTTTCAAGAGAATCCCTATCTGCGAATTTCAGTGGTAGTACCTTGCTTTCATAGTAGCTGGGCATTGTTTAGGATAGCTGTCTGTTCCGAGGGTCTGAAAGCAGCAGGAATGCTCTGTTTACCTTTGTGTTGAAAGAAAACACCACATAAACACAAGATCCATTCCCTTAAGATAGTTCTTCAGAGGCAGAGCACAGCTTATAACATGACTTTGGGGAGAATGGGAATCTGTTGTTCAAGTTAGGAAAGGGAGAAAAAATATTTTCTCCAGTCTACGTTATGAAGAGCTCATTTATAAAAGAAACACATTTTTCTTCACAAAATAACCTGATTACAGACTTTTGAAGTCAAAAGTCATCCTGCCTAGAATAAAAGTAATAGAATATGGGAGGAAAAAATAAGTAGATAAAAGTAAATAAAATAGGTTATTCTAAGCATCAACAAATTTACATAAACTCATTGTTTTTTTAAGAATGCTTGATTTTTTAATAAAGATTTAGTGTTTCTACCACATGAAGGATATCAAACTAATGCTCCCTTTTCATCAGAAAGAATGCTGACTTGTGCTTTATTATCCATAGATGCACCTAGAGCAGGTATATGGTAAAGACTGAGGTGACATAGGATATCTAGGGCTTGGGCTGGATCGGTGGCTCAGCGGTTTCAGCGCTTGCCTGGCAAGCACGAGGACCCGGGTTCAAACCCCAGCACCACGTACACAACTAAGTGTTGGAGCAACAAAGGTCATGTGAAAAACTAAATAAGGTTGTTTCTCTCTTTCTCTGTCTCTCTCACTGTCCCTCTCTCTTAAAAAAAAAAAAAAAGATGTCTAGGGCTGTCTTAGTGAGGAAGGGATTGGGATGGCATTAATAATCTGACCTCCCTGGCATGGCTTTGGTATCCAGTCATCCATCCTTTCAACAAATATGTATTATGCTAGGTACTCACGATACACAGGAGAGACAGCTGCCCTCATGAAAATTAAATCATGCTGGAGAAACATTAAACAAATAATCACACACATAAACATGTACTTACAAATTGTGACAAGTGTCAAGAAAGAGAAGTCTTGGCGCAGAGATGTCATACAAGGTGACCCGAGCAAGCCTGGGAGGTTCTTAGCCAATAAGTGCAGTGTGGCCTGGGGTGGAAGGAGTACATGCTAAGCAGGCAAAGAGGCTGAGGATGAGGCAGTGGGTGGGAAAAGATTTCAGCCAGGAAAATTAGAATGTAGAAAGGCTCTACAGTGATAGGAAGCCTGGAGGTCAGAGTGGCTGGCACTGCAGAGCGGAACAGAGCCCTGGGAGATGAGGAGGGAGAGCTAGACAGGTATCCATCGGGTGCAGCAGGCAATGCCTGCAGCCTGAAGATTTTTGTCTTAATCCTGAAAGCAGTGGGAAGTCATTTACAGGATTCAAGCACACACTGATAAACTCTGACCTAGCTGAATCTTAAGCAGAAAAGTCAGAAAGAGGCAAAGTCATTCTAAGAAATAGGCAGGGAATATTTTATACACTGGCCCACATTATGTTCTCATCAGACAAGAATAGCTTTATTAGAATGAAATCAGATGATGGAAAAGGAGTCTATAAGAAGTCTTATTCCATTGCAGTTTGCAAATAAACATCACTGAAAAGCAAACCCCAAGACTCTAGCACTTCTAAACTTTTATAGTTTTAAAGTTTCTGTTAAACATGTATTTAAAGTTAAATTCACTTGCCTAAGAATTAACATATTGAGAATTAACATATCCTAACAATCCTCACATTCATACAATCATAGACTGTTCCACTGGCTATTTCTACTTAGGTATCTCTCCAGAATCTCAATACTCTGGGATGGTTGTCGTCCCCACCTGCAAAGCCAGTTCTACCTCCCAGCATAAGTTTTGTGGAAGCCTTCCCTCTGTCCCCAAACCCAAAATACAGACATAATCTCTTGCTCCCTCTGGTATCAGCCAGGTTACATCCAATTTCCAAGAAAAATACCATTCCTTTGGCTCTCTCAATACTGTCTGCTAGCCTCAGTCTCTTATCCATGGCCACCATCACTACAGAACAGGACTGTAGCAGCCTCTGGGTGACTCACCCACTATCACTCACTCTCCACTGTCTCCCAGGCCATGGAGCATACCACAGGCTTTCAAGTTGTACACAGCCACAGTGACAAACCTCAAGAGAAAAATGGTTAATTGATGTACATTAACATCAGCTAAAATGTACACACATTCAAGTCTTTCTAAAACTAAAATTAAAATTGCAAGCCCTTTAAAGGAACTCGAATGCATGAAACCCCGCTTAGACATGGTGAATCTCATACTGTGAGTTTTAAAATAGCTCTCACAAGACAGATGAATACTAAATATGGTTTAACACTGGTTTTGATGTTTTAGAAATTCATGAGCAAAAATCATATATTTTATATTCCAAAGGGAAACAAAGTCATTTAAAATATTCTAAATGCAGTAAGCATTGATGTTCCTTAAATATGACCTTCGTTGTTTCACCACTCTGTTTATTTTTTTTAACCTCTTTATTACTATTGTACTAGAATAAATGGCAGGCTGACCATATAACTCTCCTTAGTAATTCCAGATTTTATCTCTGTTCCACCACTTTCTACAATAATTTTTCCATAATGAGTCCAGTCATTGTTCCACAGAAGTAATAATCCTCCTTGTGTGTTTCATTCCATGAATTTGATTTCTTCAAGTTCTAATTATTATCAACTCACATCAGAGACGAGGAAAGGAGTTAGTGTAGATAGACATAAGGATCTCCTACAGAAAAATGTGCAACACTTTTTAATGCTGGATAAAAGGAAAATCGGGGGTGGGTGGTGAATATTGCACATTTTGACCTAAAATAATGTCATAAAAGAAACAATTCAATACTGCTCATTCATACCTGACATTGAAAATACCTGAATCCTTCAGGATTACTAATTTTTATCTCTGTAAATGAGATGAATACATTAAACCAGTAATTATGAAGATCTGATTTCCTGATTGTGTCAGTACAAATAAGTGAAAAAGGACAAGCTGTAATGCTGAAATCCCTGGAGAACTGGACTTGAGGTGAGACTGTGTCCCCTGAGGTGACTTCCTGAGAGCTTCTGGTCTCACATGTGCCCTTCTGGCTAAACATCTCGGTCCTCAATGAGGCATTTTCATTCCGTGTTCTCTTTATTCCTCATGGTTCAATCTTCTGTACCACCCAGGCTGAAGTCTCTTGCGGACACAATTTTGTTCTCCCTTATTCTCTGCTCCTTCCTCTATCTTACGTGATGTGATAACTGTTAAACATACACAACCTACTAGAAAAACTCTTGTGAATCCAATGAGGAAATGCACTAATTCATAAGACATCAGCACTGCTGAGTTAACAAAAGTGGTGTGCAGACCTAACTTTTCCTGGGACTCACAGCTAGTTGAAAGCAGAGGTAGCTAACTCTCAGGATCCCTGTCACGAAGTCGGGTTAACTCCTCTACAATAAGGTCCACAACAGGAAAAGACAAAGCAAAGAGAAAATTGGGTGCAATGCAAGGCAAATCTAAACAAAACGTAAAACAACAAGTTTACCATAATTACATTGGAACTATAAAGCCATTAGTTCTCCCCTCAGCAACATTTTATTTAGATGTGATTAAGGTTAAGATTTAAATAAAAAGAGCTATCTATTGAAGATCTTTTAAAAGAAAAAAAAGGAAATATTTCAAAAATAAGATGATGGATTTAGAAGGACAAATATTGTGGGATTCAAAGCAAGTAACTAACAGCAGTTATACACAAGGGGTAATTTCTCAGTACTGCATATTATTAAACTGAATGATATGTGGAATAAAGCTTGGAAAAAATCAAATAATTAACCTGATTGTAAAAAGGACAAGAATACCTAGTGCTACTCCATAGCTATATGGGCCAATTAAACAGTAAAATGCTCTGGGCAGGTTATTAAATAAGTACTTCCTAGAACCCCCCCCCAGAGTTTCACTACAATACCAAAGATGCTTTGTCTGGTTCCCTTTCATAAGGTATCCTTTCTATGGTATGATTAAGAAACTAAAGAGTTAATATTGGGCATAGCAGGTGGCCCCCAGCACCTAGGAATAGTGCCAAAGGCTGAAGTTCTTTTTAACTAGACAATATATGTTTTCAGTACACCTCCATATTATTCTCAAAGACATCTCCAAACCTAGAAGTCTAAGATTCTAGAATGTGTGTTCTATAATATAAATTAACACTACTTAATATTTTTGCCTGTGTTTTAAAGGGTTTAGAGTAGAACATACATAGGTTTGATTATTGGGCTCTTTGAAATACTAGTTGAGTAAACTTGGGCATGATTTTTAGTCCCATAGAGTATAAAGGGATAATGCCATCACTCCTAAAGGCATAGCTATAATATTTAATCCTATTGACAGTTAAATTTTTGTTTTAGCTTTTATCTTTCTTCTTTTCAGAGTTTCAATCAAAAGTTTTAATGTACACCAATCACATTCATACATACATCTCCCAGTATAATACATGCTGAGAAAAAGAAATTTAGAATTACATTGTCTCCACTCAGACACCTTCTGGCTATATAGCCTTGGTGGTCTTCTTATCCTCTCTATTATTAGTTTTTAAAATTGTAAAGTAGGATTATACCACATAATAAAACTCCCATAAGAAGGCAAGATCCTGACTGTAAAACACCTAATTATCACCAAATTGTCAATTCCTTTGTACACACAATATTTATTATATAAGTAGAAAAATTTTGTACTGTGTTTGCATATTTGATTCAGTCCTCCACTGTTTCATTCATAGAAGTATTAGTTTGAGTGGAACACTTTAGCATTCTTTCCAAATAATCTATTACCAAAATGTATTGGCAAAATAATGATATTTCCCATTTGCCTTTAATGATCTTGAAACAAATTCATTTTGTACAAAGTGTTCATGGAAGAAATAGTATGCAAGCTTCATGAATTCACCTCAGCACCAAGCATCCTATAAGGCATGTAGTAACAGTTAGCTATATCTACATTACTTTCTACCAAAGTCCTCAAAAGATATTCTATTAAAGTACTTCTTCACACAAGAACACTTCTCCTATTAACCACACATGGCTCCATTTTTTTGGGGGCGGGGGACAATGGCAATCTTGCAGAAAGATCTTATGCAAATGAATGATCAATTAATTTTATAGGTCTATCACATGATGTATTTCCATATGTTTTTAATCATCAGGCCAAGCCAAGAAATACAGCACAGTGATTAAAACTATAAATTCTAAAACTGTTTCATCTGACTTCAAATCCTGCTCTGCTACCTACAAGTTCTGTGATCTTAATTTCTCTATGCCTTCCATTCTTTATAAAATCAACATATTAACAATGATACCTACCTATTAAGTTTTAAGAACTGGATTAGTCAATATGCAAAATTATTTAGAAGGATGCTTGGTACAATATGAATGGTCAAGCAAAGTGTTAGCTTTCCTCATGAGGTCAGCAGTAACATTTCCATTTTGTAGTTGGGGGAGAGAAGTTAATTAGCTTGTTCCATCAAATAGGTGCTACGCTATCTACTCAACATGGATTATCTCATCAATTTTCATTATTATTCCAAAATTCAAGGTTATTATTTCCAATGGGAGGGAGCTGAGAAAGACTCTGGTGCTTAGAAAGATGACAAATTTGTCTGGAATCTCCTATCTAATAAATGAAGAAGCCAGCCTATATGCCTTCAGTTCAGTATCATTCTGGACGTGATGCTGAAATATCTATGCGTACACACACACACACGCCCTTCAGAAAATAGTCTTGCTTCCTTTTTTGCCCATTAAGAATGCATGTTTTGGAATCAGAATTCCTGATTTTGCATCCTGGTTGTGCTACTCTACCCGCTGTTAAGACTTTTGGCAAGTTACTGAACCCTGGCTCTCAATTTATCCATCATTAAAGCTGGACAAGAAGTAATTTCCACCCATTTGTTTATAAGATAAAAGGCACTAATATGAGCATAGTCCTTTGAATAGAATTTGGTATATATTAAGAACACAAATCTAAGAATTTACATTGTAACATGGCAAGGGAAAACTAAAAAAAATTGATTAGTTGACATTAGAACAACTGCAGAAGAAGGAAATAGTGTGTGTTATTTTTAAAAATGTGAAGGTTCCAAATGTATTCATTAAAAACTTGGTTGGTCATTTCACTAATATTTAGTCATTATAAATTTGGAATCCTTGCAAATAAGGGTAAAAATAAACACCTTTTTTCACAAAATGTCAGAGCCAAGCTCATAACATTAAAAATGATAAAATTTAAAAGGAAAAAAGTCCCAGCAGCATGTTATTTCCATTGCAACAATACTTGTTATGGAGAAAGCTGAGAGGCTAAGGGGTAAGCTAACATTTCTAATATTTTATCGTGTTAAAATGCAAAAATAATTTGGCAGAAGGGTAAGAATAGTATTGTGGAAGAAATCATAATTTTAAAATGCTGGAGTACTAAAATGTTTTAGAAATTTTATCACTTACTAACTTTGATGTTCTACTCCATTTTTATAATGTGCAATAATATTTAAAAGGTATTTATGTTCACTGGTCCTGCAACTGCTTGAG
The DNA here is from genome assembly GCA_004027875.1 of Aplodontia rufa. Classification (NCBI taxonomy): domain Eukaryota; kingdom Metazoa; phylum Chordata; class Mammalia; order Rodentia; family Aplodontiidae; genus Aplodontia; species Aplodontia rufa. Next base: position 14,937 of record PVKS010003427.1, on the reverse strand, counting down.
GATGATCCCACCCACAATGTACCTTTGCTATGCTCTGCTTAACAGCATCCTCAATAGGAAACGCAACCAGTGAAAGCTAACTTTCTATCCTGTGTATGAATTGTGCTTGGGAAACCCATGAGCAAAATTAAGGTATTTGATCTTCAAAATATAAACGTGCCATTTTTAAAGAGGCTTATCTCTCAAGTATTTAATGGTTGGTGGATTACAAGAATCAATATGGGATAAGAAACCCCATGCTTTATTGATTTCTCCTGCCTTGCATTTCATTCTTCCCTTTAAGCTATTAAAATGCCTCAAATCAAGCTACTTTTTGTAAAAGAGTCCACAATAATATTTACCAAAGATAACATATTTAATATGAATATTTGGCTACAGGCAGCTAAGATTGCCTTTGAAGAAAAACATCTCTACCAATATAAATGCTTTTTCATTTTGCCTCCTGTATTTCTGAAATGAAAGCATATTTTTAAAATGTATATGAAAATCACATTTGATTTCAGGACATATCTCACATTTAGATACACAGTCAAATCCTAAATATCACCAAATTTTATTTCAACATAGAACACTAGACATAGATGTATTAAAATGAAAATTTAAAAACTATAAAAATATGCAATAGACTTTAGGAAAAAGATGTGTTTCAATAATTTACATATGAATCAATGTTTGTTAATTTTAAATATACTAAGAGAACCTCCAATGTTGCACAACCTGTGATAGATCTTTTGAATAAATAAATCCCTTTTAGGGGAAAAGATATCAGTTTCCTAAGCTGCCATTCCTATGCATTTTCCTTTTGAATGTCTGTATTGAGTAGTAAAACTCACCTTTTCTGAATCATGTCAAGAAATAATATCTAATGTTTTTTGCATGTAAATAGCTAGAATTTTTTCATACAATATTATGAGAATATCACATTAGAAATATAAATACTATATACCTACAGATGCATGTGTGCATATGTTAACACATATATGACACATGGTTTAAATTCCTAATTATTCAGATAAAGATAATCTTTCAATGAGGATGAAAATAATGAAAACATTATTTTGTTGAAATGAAGTAGAAATTTTCTTTAGACAGTTTAATAATTCTGGACCTTCTTTGATATGCAGCAGGGTAGTGAGAAAATTCAAAAGAGAATAGAATCTTAGAAAGATAAAATTTTTTTTCAGCATTAAGGAAAAAGCTAGGAAGAGTGCTGGGATGTAGCTCAGGGGTGAGCTCAGCTAGTAGTACTGGCCTAGCATTTTTGAAACTGTGGGTTCCATCCACATCACCTCCCCAAATAAGAGAAAGAAAGAGAACTGAGTAGATAAAATATATTCAGGACAAATGCAATGTACAAAGTTCACAACTAAAATACACTCCTCCAATACCCTCCCTCTGAACATACCTTTCAAAATGAGTTCCTGTATACAAAGATCAGTAACATTGGACAACCCTATAATGACATTTGCTAAGCCCCTTTTCCTCTGAGACTGTCAGGGCAAAACCTAGAAATCAGTAATAAAAAAATGAATGAGGTTGGTGAAGGAGAACTTAGGATCCTTACTCTTCTCCTATGTTTTCGAGACCCTTTCCTAATTTTAACTCTTACTAGGGAGTAAAATGAAAAACTGAGCATGAGAAGTTGGAATTGACTACATTGTGTACTAACTTAGCTACGATAAACATCAGCTGGAAACGTTTGTGTGACTGCAAGTTCAACACAAATATCTTCTTGAGAAAGAGCAGTGTGACCTCCCCTTGAGTAAAGCTTTACTTATGTGAATAGTTTAAATAGACGATAGCTACATAGATAAAGAGATGCACTCACACACACATCATATGTACAAAGCCACACGTATGTATATACATATATGACAATATATGCCATTAAAATATAAATAGGTCTATCACTTTGCTTTGAGATTATAGTCAAAAATACATTCTTCCTCAAAATATTTCACATTATATTGGCCTAATATCTATTTAATACTGATAATATTCTAGGTTGAGTTCTACCTGTTACCAAGAATATCCACCTGACTCTCTCATACAGGACTTTGATGAAACTAAGACTGGAATAAGGAAAAAATAATTTTTAGATAAATTAATGAACCCAAACTGAAGCAATTCAAAACTTGTTTTTAAGAAAACTTAAGAAATATAAGGAAGATGTGGACATTATAAGAAATATATGAGTAATAAATGTCAGAGTGAGAGAAATTTGCACCCCATAACATAATGAAATAAACAAATAGAACAATAGAATAAGAACACACCAACAGGATCCAAGGTGGTGGCACCATCTGTGGCCTGGGGAACAAGAAATTCCTGGCTCCTTGCCTAGTGCAGCAGCCAGGGAAACAGGGCAGCATTCTTTTTTCTTTTTATCTTTTTTTTTTTAAAGATAGAGGGAAAGAGAGAGAGAGAGAGAGAACCAATTTTGTTTAGTTTTTCATCTGGCTCTCGTTGCTAAAGCACTTGGTTGTGTATGTGGTTCTGGGGTTTGAACCTGGGTCCTTGCTCATGCCAGGGAAGTGAAATACCGCTGAGCCACCGCTCCAGCCCAACAGGTCAGCTTTTGAACCATTATTAGATCAAGAGTCATCATCTTACTCTTCCTGTCTTCAGGCTATGGGCATCTGTGTCTCTCTCCCTGTCTGTGTGGATGTCATATTTGCCTCCATGTATGTATTCCCCTGTGTGTGAGTTCATGTGCATTCTTCTGTCTAGTTGAGCATAGATTTCTCTCTCATGGGAGTACAGGCCACTCTGTTTTGTGTGTAAATATCTGAATGTGTGAGTCTCTCTGCTCAATAATCTCTGTCTGCTGCTTATCTGTGTGCCTTGCTCTGGCTTGTTTCTCTCTCTGATGACAGGCATGCTACCCTCCCACATCTGCTATATATAGTTATGTCACCATTTATAAATCTCTCTTTTTCTTTTTGAATGTCTTTAATGTCCTATGTCTCATATTACCTGTATCTTTAAAAATCTCTGTAGTGTATGCCTCTGGGCTCTGGGTTTGAGTTTTTCAGTCTCTCTCTGTCTTTCTGGGTATGGTCTCTGTGAGTCTCTCTTTCTCCTGTTTATATGGGCATCACAGGGTAAATGTATCAGTGTCCACTTCCCTGAATGTCTCTAGTGGGAGAATGCCTGTGGGAAAAGAGGTTAACAGGAGAAGCTCCCATACTACATAATTTCTCTCAGACCTGGTCTGTAAGTAAAATCACTCGAGGAAATTACCTAAACCCTTGTTGCTTCCAGACAGAGATACGCTACAGCATTCCATATAGAGATTGTCATATTCATCCTTCTTATCTTGCCTAATACATTCTATTCTATTGACATTCAAGCTTTATACTTACAATGCTATTCCATGTTCCAAAGTCGCTAAGCCTCATTTCCCCAAATATAAATGGGGATAAAAGCACCTTATGATGACATTTTTGCGAAAACTACAGATGTAAAGTTTCTAGTACATTATCTAGCACTTAGTACTCTGTGCGTTGTATTACTCTTATCAGTGCATATTTTTTAGGCTAAAATTTTGTTGAAAAGCTAAATCCCCTAAGAAAGCCTGTTATGTACTCAAACATTGTTAGAGAGGCTGTTTCGTAAAATGTTTGTACTTTCAAAAAATACATCTAGATGAATGTTATTACACAGACTTCAAAGAAATTGTACATTTGCTATGGAAATCACATTAGAACATATGTTTTCATGCATCCAGCGGCCTATGGAACTAAACCCGTATCTAAACTATGTATAATCTTAGATCAATTTGAAATAGGTCAAAATCCATCTTCTAAGGAGGTTGAGGCCAGAAAATGGCATGACTGTGTAACCAATCTGGGCATTGTAAAACAAACAAGCAACAACAACAAAAACGCTCCAAATGATATCTATAACATGAGATAACCTGCTGCAACCTTCTCATTTGGAGCAGGTGAGGGGGATGATAACGAGATCAGGGACACTGAGAGTCTCCATGATTTCTTCCAAGTTTCCATGTTACAGGCAATGGTAGCAAGATTGCCACAAAACTACCTTGCCCCTCAGGATTATTGGCTGCACCGTTTCCAATGCATTTGTTGCTTGCATTGTGCATTTTAAAATGTTCTTTGATGTAATGATATCTTTTGAACTTGCAATTATTTCATGAATTTGAAAAATCCAGCAGGGCATGGTGCCGCACACCCATAATTCAGCAACTTAGTAGGCTGAGGCAGGAAGATCTCAAGTTCAAAGCTAGCCTTGGCAACTTAGCAAGGCCCTAAGTAACTTAGTGAGAATCCACCTCAAAATGTGGTTCAGAGGTTAAGTGGTCCTGGGTTCAATCCCCAGTACCAAAAAGAAAAAAACAGGAAAAGAGATCAAGTCTCACGTCTCTACCTCACTCTCACTCTCATATTGCTCATCTTCAGCTCCATTCCTATCTTTCATCCCCAAAGCTACAGGTTATTAATCTTTTTACTTTTTTGTATATCTTTTCCTTGTTCTTGATGCAAAACAAAGGAAATAATTTATATAAATTTAAGCAAAATTTATGCAATCATAACTTATACGGATTTTTATTTCTCCTCTTTATACATAAAAATAGCATTCAATATTCACTGCTTTGCAAAACTTTGATTTGTTAAATGCAATGATATATCTGGGAGATCTTTTAGTATTAGTATATAAAAATCTTCATCTTTGGAATAGTTGTATAGTGATTTCAGATTTCTTTAGAATTAATTTAATTAGCCATTAATAATTAAACCAAACAGGTTGAAGTAGAACATTGTGATAAGGTATAAATCCATGGTTTGAAAAATTACCATCCCAATTTTATCATCAACATGGCAAGAACAGTGCAGAGAATGAACGGAGCTAGGCAAGCTTCGAGCTCACAATAAAATCTGTCTGGCCACACCTGTTCCCTTGCTTGTTCTCCTAGGGGCTGCCTGAGGAATACAACATGTAGGTAAAATATCTGCAATTATTTTGTTGTTTACTACCAGTAGCAAAAGTTCATAAAATGCAAATATTTATAAAATAGGAGCTGTTATTGAGGAATTGAACTTTATTTGAAAGCATGCTGTACTCCAAACTACCATATTATCAGTTTTCCAATACACAGGTGTATGTGAACAAGCATTAATAGGTGCAGGTGTGCCCCCTCCCCACACATATGCAGTTTTGTTGTAACAAAATTTTTACACTTTTACAGGAAAGAAGCATATGTTGTTAATTTTTTATCTTTTTTTACTATGACTGAATTACCCACTGCCTTTACTACATTCCAATTAATTTGTTCATCTATGTTGTGCCAGGAATTGACATTGGAGTTCCCCCAAACCCATCAGGAACAATGTTAGGTGTCCTATGTACTTTTTCCTACTTCAGCGTTCCAACATCCTGTCTTCTTCAAATTCCCATAGCAACAAAATTAGGTTCCATGTCTGAAGTGTCTCATTCTTCCCAACCCACAATATACATTAGATAAACATAAATAGAATTTTCTAAAAGGAAGAGTGCTTTGGTGGGATCCACAGAACCAGATTTAATAAAAGTAACTAAATGAGGGAGGAGACACAAATTCTTCAAATCTGTCTTGCCTATTATCCACTGAAATCTTCACTTTCCCTAGATCTCAGATCAAGTAAAGTCTAATAAAATAAAATTATCTTAACTTCTTTTCCTATGATTGAGGCATATGACATTGACCAGGTTTGAGCTAATCGTTGACTCTAGCAATACTAAGAGTGTTTAATATAGTTTCATGCTTAAGAAAGATTTCATCTTTTTCAAAATGCTTCAATATATATTGCTTCAATATATATTTTTCTGATCATTTTCTAAGGTAAGGATTGAGATGTCTGTTTAAAAAACATATCTAGAATTACTGAGACACGGGTTGTGAATCCTTGCAATCCAAAGTCATGTCAGAACTGGTGGAAACTCTGTTGCTCACATCCTGATCCAGTACTTCTCAAGGAAATCAATCTATGCTCTCATCAGATTAAAAAATCAACAACTGGATTCGATCACAAGGCATTCAGTAAGTCAATGAAAAATGGAATGATAAAAGCCAAATGCAAACTAAAATAGCTTTCAAAGTTAGCCCATAGCAGGAAAGCAGTTCTATCTCTGTGCTTACCAAAATGAATTAGGTGGTTTCATGTGTGCTCACATTAAAAGTTATAAAACATGATGAAAAGAAAAAGATAAAATTCAGAACAATATGAAAATATCATACTATCTGTATAGAAAAAGGACTGATTCCCACTATGTTAAGATTATGTAAACGTTCCTGGATATTCAGTAAATTATTACAAATTATTTTCTCTAGGATTTGAGTCTAGTATTTGGTATGGGAAAATGGGTTGGAATTTCACTTTTTTCACTTACACCTTTCTACAAACCATAAAATACATTATTTTATCACGTAAAATATATGGTTATAATTTTTAGCTTATTATGTATGGGAAAAATCATCTAAATACTAGGGGAGATCATCAAATGTCTGTTTCTCTTAGATCATTTCTTGTTCTATGACACTTGGAATTTATTTGTGCTCAAATCTCTGTTGACTTTTATAAAATTATTTAAATTTTCCAATAAATTATAATATACTACTAGCATAAAAGTATCAGAATTTTATCTCACCAATAAAATAGTCACTCAGAATAACATTCTGTTTGTTCATGGTAGTGTATGCCTGTAATCCAAATGGTTTGGGAGGGTGAGGTAGGAGGATCAGACATTCAAAGCCAGCCTCAGCAACTCAGGAAGGCCCTAAGCAACTTGGTGAGATGGTGTCTCAAAATTTTTAAAAAAGGGCTGAGGATGTGGTTTCGTGGTTAAGTGCCCCTGGATTCAATCCCTGGAACCAAAACAAAAAAGAGAAGAACACAAAGGTGGGATTAACAAAATGTAACAATATGCATGCTATTGTCTTGATCACCAGGGCATGTGGCACTAAGGGTATAGACGGGCAATTGAAAAAGGTGTGCATTTTAAGAAACATTCTGTGAAATTTTCCAGCTATTGGCACTTGCCATGTCAATTATTTTAGCTGTTGGGCTATTGAGTCGAATTTGAGATCCACATTTGGGATATAATGATAACATTTCTAACCCATAATAGCCCCACTAAACAAACACACATACAGGTAAGCATGTGTTTATTACCCACAGGGAGAAACATGTATGAGTTATCATTAAATGTATGAACCAGGCGACAGCAGTGGCAACTGTAGATTAATCCAACCTTTGGCTCACAGTATTATGTAGGCAAGTGAGAAGCATTGCAGCATGAACTAAGAACAAAGTGTCAACCTTAAGTTTAAATATGAATTTAGCAAAGTACAAATTACATATTCCATGGACAGCTGTCTAGAAAATGTGTAGTTTTTTTAGCATGCAATTTTGAAATTCAATTCATGTTTTAAAATTCTTGACTCATAGAACTTGTAAGTTAGTGGGTAGTACTTTTGGGCCAAAAAGAAATGACAGAACTGGAAAAAAATGTTTAAAAGAAGTTGTAAAATGAAGAGTCAATTTATGACCATTTTACAAAATCTTCAAAAATTGTAGTTGATATGGGGAAGCCAGTAGAATATTTTTCATTATTTTACAGAGTATTCTGCTACTCATCTGTAAGGTCTGTTACTCAATGCATAGGACCTATATAATCAGATTTGCAGCTGATAACTCAACGTGACACAAGATGTTCTATTTTCTCGTTTCCAATGGTCTACAGTAGTCAGTTCAAACCATATTAATGGACTCATTCACAGTCCTTTCATTTGCTTTGATGCCTGTCCAGTTTGTCCAATAGATTTTGCGCATCCCATGGAGAAAATCCTTGTCAAATTCATGTTTATTCCTGAAGTCACTGACCAGGGTTTGCTTTTAAAATATTGTAAAATTTTACAAATGTATGTCCAGAGAACTGACTTAAATCAAAAAGTAATCCTCCATCTAAATTCCATGTCTTGTAAAGATTGAACCAAATATCTTTTCCCTACGTATCAATATAGCTATAGTTCCATCCAGTGTAATCGTAAATGACATTCAGAAGGTTGATCTTGAGGCATGTAAGACATCTCAAAATAAGGAGAAAATAAGATGAAACAAAAATGCAGTCTATGTTCCCTATAGTATACTCACTGAGAAAAGGCATGTGCTTTTCCCTAGATAGAGGATTAAAAGGTGCTAAAATAAAATTGTTTCAAGACAAGATATAATCAACCACTAAATAGTCCCAAGATACTTTATTCTTTCTAAACTCTAACCATTTATTTCCACATATTTTAATTTAGAAACCATCAAGTACAATGAACTCTTATTTAGAGAGTATTTTATTTTTTAAAAAATCAATATTTTAGAGTAAATAGCATTTTAATGTTTAAAACATTAAATGTGATACTACCTACCCCACTCATTTTAATTATTTATCATACCAGGGATATATTATACATGCAAATTAAATTGCATAATTTGTTTCTACTTTGTTCCATAAGAAAAATTTCACCACTATAAATTATTAGCCATTACTATTACAAAGATTGTGTACGACAATCTTTGATCATCTCAATTAATTACCCTTATTATTCTTCATAATGTATAACATCATATTGTACTTTCGTTCTTATATTTGAAGACCTGAAGTGATTTTCAAGTTGCTTGTTGAATAAAAATCAACTTCCAATTGAAATTAAATTTTGCCATTCATTTTTAAAGCATTAACATTATTGTTAAGAAAGGAGTGACTGAAAGACAAAATTCACTCCGTATATTTATGTTTCATAGGAAGCATGAGGGATAAATATTATCTTTGTTCCTCAGCCTTGAGGTAAAAGAAAAGAAACATGTCAATAGAGATTAACGGCTACAATTCATTATTAAGAGCAATATGCTATATATTTCATATATTCTTAGGGAAAAGATGGCAAGTTTGGTGGCTTCTCTCTGCTTTTACCTTCTGCCAGCAAGAGCCATCTATAACAAGATGGAAAGTTTGGCTCACACAAAAAATGCAATTCTGATTCCCTACACCATTGCCTAATAAAATCTGTAATCTGTCCCATTTATCTTGTTTCAGAATGTTGGTAGGAATACCAATGTATTTATTTTTAGAATTTTTATTTACTTATTTTCTAATTACAAAAAATTTCCACATTTGTGGGGTACCGTGTGATGTTTCAACGTAAGTGTGCATTGTACAATATTCAAAACAGAAAAAACATACCTATCTCCTCAATATTTATCACTTATTTCAGTAAAAGCATTCAAAATATTTTCTTCTAGTGTATTATCACTTTCTGTAGTCACTCTTCTGTAAAATGAAACACAAGAACTAATTTCTCCTATGTAGCTGTAATATGATATTCATTAATCCAACCTTTTCCCACCATATCACCACTCTACTCTCTCCAGCTTTTGGTAATCAATATGCCACCATCAACGCCTATGGAATCAATGTTTTCTATGTTACACATACGATTGATATCGTGTGGTATTCATCTTTCTGTGTCTTGGTTACTTCACTTAATAAAATGATTTCCAGTTCCATTCTTGTCACAAGAGAGAATTTATCCTTTGTTGTTGCTAAATGGTATTCTACTGTGTATATGTATCACATATTCTTTATCCATGCATCAATAGGTGGACATTTAGATTTTCTTTTGGTCCAACCACAGTTTAATTTTAATGAATAAGAGGTATCTAAAACTAGAAAATATTATAGTGAATTCACGTGAACAATAATCTCATACCTGGAAATAAAACTATATAATCATAGATAATAAATAAATAAAAGTAATTTGAAAAATAAATTTAAAAAGAAACCAAACAGATCATGAGGTATGTTAAAATACAATTTAACCCTACTCCAGATATCAGAGAATGGCCTTTCAGGTGTCAAGCGCATACTTTAATGCTTCTATTAGAAAATGAATTTTATTAATACTTAATAGGATTATTGAACTCAAGGAATATAATAAAGTAGAGATGTACTACATTTAAGGAGAGTTTAGTGTAATGATTATTCTAATTATCAATTTCAAGCTCTTTATATAATCCATATTAATTAATATAATTTGTATATTATATATGCAAATATATTTAGCTTAGGGGAATCCTCAAAAACAGTTGACAGAGATTACCAATAATTACAGGTAGGAAAACATTAAAACTTCTATGCAAAGATTATTACTGGACATACAAATATTTTCAAGAAGTTGCACTTATTTAGTATTGCATCTATTTGGACCTGAACACCAAAGAAGAAATTTAGTTTAAAAAAAAAATAAAAAAATCTTGTGGAGGCTTTAACCAGGATATTTTTGTAAAGAAGTGAAAGGAAGAAAATCTATAGGAGTAATACAGGTTGAACGGACAAGTTAGTGTCACTGGTAGAAGGTGAATATAATGCCCAGGAATGAACTTCACCAGAGATCTGAAATAGATAGGGGTAGATGTTTTTCATATCTGAGTAATATGCATCTATGGTTGAACCCTTTAACTTCATTGCTGAGTGTCCTATCATGTGATTGCTAAGTCGTTTTCTGTATCTTTTACTTTATTCTGTAAAATATAATTTTATTTTGACCTAAACTTTTGTTGTTAACAAAAGTTTTCACTCTGGCTTTTGTTGTTGTTTTTTATACTCTGCACATATATACAATACTTTATTGCATTTAAAATACTTTTATATCAACTTAAAAATTATTTAACCTAAAATTCTATGCTCTCAAGAAGATAAATTCTCTTCTGAACTTATATGACTAACAGATAATGATGTCAAAATGGAAACCCAACACGGAATCAGTAAGGAGAACAATGGTTATCAATGTGTATTGAGAACCAGGCATTTGGAAAGAGCTCTATATGTTATCGAACAAATCTGAACAACCTCGTGCAACAGGTGTGACTTCAAACTCATTATGAGAAATATAATCATCAGGGAAATTAGTACTTTATCCAAGATCACAGTGGCAGAGCTAATACTCAAATCCAGGCCTGTCTGTCTCCAAAGACCAAAGTCTTAAGGATGAACAACACATAATCATTAAAAGATTAAAGGGTACACAATAAGAAAAATGAAATTCATAACTCATAAGAGTAATGAAGAATATAAAGTCATGACATAATTTAGATATTTAATAATAAATTATAATGATTTAATTTCTTAAAATTTCATCAGTATTTCTTATAAACACCCAGAAAATACCAACATACTATACCAATATGAATTTTGATGAAAAAGAGACAGGAAACTTGGGAAACAGAAAGCTGTTTCATAGACTTAAGATTGGCTGCTTAATTTGATGTACTTATAAAAGCTTTAAACACTATTTTCAGTAGTATTTGAAAATTGAGGAAGACTCAACTGTAACGTATCAAATCTGACAAGTATAATATATCTAGCAGACAGCATAATAAAAGTATAGGGTTTAAATGTTACTGTAATAAGGAAAAACACTCTACATTAAATTGATGGAATAAAAGTCATACCAATCGTGTGTACATGCTAATTTACTAGTGATTCTAGATCAAGATGGTTGATTAAGCAAAAGGCACAGTCTCTCTCACCTACCATATCTCTAGAATTATCAAGAAAAAATACAAAGAAGACTATCAATCCATCTCAGAAACATCAAGGAATTGTGGAAAGAGCAGATGAGTTTGGATGGAATAAAGAAATCATTATCAAAAAACTTAGGAAAGAAAGGGTGGAGTGGGGGAGAGGAAAAAACTACCATAAAAGGAAATTCAAACAGAGAAGTCCAGAAGTAACCTATTCTAGTAGTAGAAGTGAGTGCAGAAAACCCACAAGATCGCTATTTGGGGTATGATCATAGGAGTGGTTGTGGATACTTTCAAATGCTCCTATCCTCTTCTTGGCCAGACAAACAAAAGTCCCCTGCCTCTCAAAGGACTTGGAATAAAGGAGTTTGTGTTAAAAAACATAGGGAAACAAGGTGGCCAAAACTTGGAGGAAGATTAGTAAGTGTCCAAGGCCAGAAGATTGGCTGTTGAAGCACCTTACCTGGTGGCATACCCTTTTCTTTCCAGTTAAGCTTGATACGAGAAGTTCTAGCCATCTTACTGCTAAGAGACTTTTTCTGAACCACTAACGTTTTTTGCCTTAGCTCTTTCGGGAGCATTAGGAGCATTATAACCAGAGTGATCAGATATCAAGGTTTGTCTGTGATGACTTTTGTTTACAACTATTAACTTATAATTCTTCTTAAAACTATTAAACTATTTGATTTCTTCAAATGAAACAATTTATTTTGAGAGAGACTGAGAATCAATTTTATTTAGTTTTTCATGTGGCCTTTTATTACTCTGATACTTTGCTGTGTACGTGGCGCTGGGGTTTGAACCCGCGTCCCTGCTCATGCCAGACAAGTGCTGTAACCATTGAGCCACCACTCCAGCCCAAAACAAAAATTCATAAACATTGCTCACATGCTCTGCTGTTAGAATGAATCTAATACTCTCAGGCTTCCTTGCTGTTCTTCAGCTACACTTTCTGTTTCTTAGACGTGCAAATGTATTCCGAATTTATCACTTCAAAGTCCCAGTTTTCTTGACTAGAACGTTCTCTTCCCTGTTCCTCAGGAGACTAGCTCCTCGTTATAATCCTGCTGAAATGCCAGTCCTTTACAGAACCCTTGTCCCCATCCACCTAATTTCATACCTCAGGCATTGTCACATTACCATGTTTGGTTTATGTCCCGGTCCTTACCAACTTCTCAAATTATTAATTATCTAATTTTTTTGCAATCATGGATATGTGTTTTAAATTAACAAATCTCCCTCCCTCCACACCAATGTGAGGACAGAGACATTTTGCTATTATTTCTCCAGCCCTGAAAAGCAGTACCTGACTCCCGTAGGTACTTAATTTAGTTATTAATTCAACAAAATTTTATTAAGCAATGGAATTATCGACCTGAAATTTCTAGCATGCATCACATTCAATAGAAACATATTGCAAACAATATGTTCAAATCAAGGATGACATTAGGTTCTCCTTTCAACAAGATATTAATATGAGCATTTTCTGTCTTGGACAAGGATAGGAACAGAACAACTATAAGGTAAGTTGCTGAGTCACCTGCATAAAACTTGAAAAGAAGATGACCAAAGAGCTGTTTTATGACATTAAGTCTAAAATATTACCCTATGGAGATAAGAGATTTGTGGAAGACTGTATTTGGAGGGGGAATTTCCCCCAGGGATGCTGTGAATAGGCTGAAACATATCCCTGCCTCTGCACAGCGGAGAGGAGGAGGATGCATCACTTCACTGAGTTGTTCCAAGGAGTTGACTTGGGCAGCCTGACATCTGTGCCTTGGAGTTCCCAGAGCTCACAAGTGTGGATGGATTGTGGGTCACAGCAGGGCAGCCAGGCAGGATGTATTGGGACAATAACTGCATTTTTCTGGTGGAGGAACACAGCTGAGTATTCCCAGCAGGGTGGATATGAAATTCCAGGGAGGGATGCTGACCTATGGTCATTTGAAAAGAATATCTACCCAAGGGAGCTTCTAACAGTGTAAGAATACTTTTCCAAAAAGAGGCTGAGGGGATGTCTTGGATGCAAAAGTGAGGGAAATTATAGCTTGCTTGCTGCAGGACAGGAAGCTACATTTGGAGGAGCCAGGCAGTCACAAAACGACAAAAGAACATAGTGAGTAGGGAAGAAAGGTCAGAGACACTGAGAAACAGGACTGGGAAGAGAAAAGGGCCATCATATCCCATTTTCTAGAGCAGGATTCTGAGAAAACTGTAGGCAGTTGGACAGAGGCACTTAACTCTGAATGAAATGTGTTTCATTATTAAAGGAGACTTTGCATATCAAGTTTTTGTAATTGTTGTTGTTATTTATGGATGACCCGGCAATGGTGTTATCTAAGGGGCTACAGATGGGTTCAGATGCATAGATAGGAGGAAAAAAATCCTTTATTATCACAACTTCATGAAACATCTCTTTCCCTGATTTTTTTCCATATAGGGGTGATTTTACGCTACATAAACACACGCAAAAAAATACACACACAGATATGCAGGGCCACCTGCTCCCCACCTGCCAAAAAAGAAAAAAGAAAAGAAAAGAAAAAGAAGATGCATATTTAGAACAGGGAAATGATATCATTATCTGTAAAAACTATGCAATTTCACAGAGGACTCAAAAGAAGCAATGTCATGCAGTATAAATTATTTGAACAGATTTGAGTCATGAAAAGCAGAATCCATAAAAATATAGCAATAATGAGCAATTAAAAAATATGAGTAGGAAAAAAAGTCCTTTCAAAATAGTAACCCCCAAACTACAAGAAATGCTAAAATATATTAATAATTTAAAATGCATTATAAATAAAACTTAATTTCTTAGTAGCACAAAAAGAAAAAGAAAAATTGTAGGCTAATATGTATAAAATATATATTAACACATTCATAAAATAGTATTATAATGACTCTGAAGTGACTTTGCAAATGTATGGATGATGTCAGTCAGACTGATCATAGTAGTTTTTTTCTGGGAATGGAAACAAAATGGGTAAGAGTCAAGGGTGACTCCAACTTCAAGATGTAAATGCTTCTAGCCATTGTATAATCATATTATTTTTAAAAGTTACAAGATTCTATATTTTAAAATACAGTGAATTACTAGAAATGAAAGAATTTAATATTATAGAAAATTTGATTTTGCATAAATTTGAGAAACACAATTATTATAACTGTTTAATTAATTTTTCCTACTCCATTTTAAGCTTAATACCTTCTTAAATTTTATTAGTTAATATGAGAAATGTGAACAAATTTGATTTTTACTTCAGTAAAATAAAGTGTTTTTTCAAGTAAAAAAATCTACACTAAGGTGAGAATAAATGTCAGATGCTTGAGTGAAGTATACATTAATGTAAATGGAAAT
>PVKS010003426.1:67866-103952 GCA_004027875.1 Aplodontia rufa | reverse complement strand
CTTTTGTATCCACTCGTCAAGTGAGGGGCATCTGGGTTGGTTCCATAATCTAGCTATAGTAAATTGAGCTGCTATAAACATTGATGAAGCCACATTGCTATAATACACTGATTCTAAGTCTTTTGGGAAAATCCCCAGGAGTGGAATAGCTGGGTCATAAGGTGGTTCCATCCTTAATTTTTTGAGAATTCTCCATACAGCTTTCCGTAGTGGCTAAACCAGTTTGCAGTCCCACCAGCAGTGTAACAGTGTGCCTCTTTTCCCACAGCCCCTCCAGCATCTGTCGTTGTTTGTATTCTTCATTTTTGCCACTCTAACAGGAGTGAGGTGGTATCTCATGGAAGTTTTGATTTGCATTTCCCTTATAGCTAATGATGTAGAGCATTTTCTCATATATTTGTGGGCTTTCTGGACTTCCACTGGAGAGAGAAGTTCCTTTTGAGTTCTTTAGCCCATTTATCGATTAGATTATTTGTGAGTTTGGAGTTTAGTTTCTTTAGTTCCCTGTATATTCTGGATATTAGTCCTCTGTCCGAGGTGTAGCAGGCAAAAATTTTCTCCCGTTCTGTAGGTTCTCTCTTGATGCTCTCAACTAGATCTTTAGCTGGCTCACCACATTTTAATCACGTAGTAACCACATGTAACTACTGGTTATTATATTACACAGCACAACTCTGTAGCACAGGAAAAAGAAAAGATGGGAAGCAATCTTTGGTCCAAGAAGCAATCCACTGTCCTACCCTGCATTTACTTCTCATGTCTCTTTAGCCTCCTTTAGTCTGAAACACTTCCTTAATCTGTCTTAACTTCCATGCTATTGACATTTCTGAAGGCTACCAGACAGTTGTTTTAGAGACCCTGATTTGGTTTGGAGTTGTCTGATGTTTTCATATGATTAGATTCAGGTTGTGTATCTTTGGCAAGGATTCCATAGCCATTATGAATATTTGCTTTAACTCTTAATTTTCGTTTGGTTCTTTTTCTCCACTTTTTGCTTTTGCTTCAGGGTGCTAATATCTTCCTGTCTTTATACTGTGCTAAACTTTTGGTCCATCTGCTGCCGTAAGCTACCTCGTGTTCAGTTTGCTTGTTTCGCTGGCTGTGCTCCTTGGGATCTGCTTATTGTGACAGGTGGTCTTATGTTCTCTGGTGATAGTGCTGTACCCCGTGGTATGTGATGGGGAAGAGCCAAGTTTTAGGTGGCCTCTCTTCTGGTGTCTTTAAGGAAAGGGAAAGAGATGAGGCGGTGGAAGCGAGGCTCAGGCATCTCGTCATTGTAGCGGATGCTTCTGTTCTACTGCTCAGCTTCTGCATTTCAGAATTCATCCTGACAGCACAAAGCAGATGGGAGAAGTGATCTCCTTAGGTCCTAACCCCCACCCCTGGAGAGGGAAGGGACAGAGAAGTGTATGCCCAGTAAAAGGGAGACACCCTTCAGCCCCTTCTCTTTGGAGGAGGGATTTTGGCTGCCCTGATATTACTCTGACTGTGGATGAGAATAGAGCTGGCCAGGTCCTGCTGACATCTAAGTTGTTGGACAGGAAATGACCCTCCCTTGGCAAGGTTAGGGAGGAGGAATAGAAGAACTGCAAGAGTCCTTGCAAATCCATCTTCCCACTGGACCAGAGGAAAAAGGAGACACGCTGCCCCTCCATCAGTTCTCGTCCTGGGTCAGGCCACCTCCACCTTCTCGCCACCACGCAGCTCAGGATCGATTGTGATCTCCCCCTTTTCAGTATCTGTGCTTCCCTTCATTTCTGAAATTTCCCAGGACTAGGAAGATGAGGAGCACATGTTAATTTACTATCTCAAGAGGAACCAGCAATAAAATGTCAGGGGTTCAGCTGCTGCTGCTGTACCCTCTACTTAATTTCCACAGTATCTGCACTTTCTGCTGTATTATGTGGTGTGTTCCACTATGTTTTTAATTCTATTGCTTCATTCTCCTCCCGATTTATCACATTCTGATGATAAGGATCTTAACACCTTATTCTAAAGGCGTATACTTGTTAATTTCTTTATTTTTAACAGTGATTGTTTTCTTTTTGTTGCTGGTCTTTAAGTCTGATAGACATAATATCATCATGTTCTTATTAGCTCTGGCTTTTATCATCATATAATTAACAGATTAGCTCGCTTTAATAACTTGAGCCTTAAATTCCACCTTGTCTGAAACATCACTTGGTTTTTCTCTTTCATATATATTTCAAATGTTTTTCAAATTTACTTTTCAGTAATTTTAGACTTCCTAAGACTTTTTAAAGATTCCTAGTAAATTACTACATCAGTCCAATTGGGAGCATTCTTTTTCTTTTGTGTGTTGTTATGTTTTGCTTTCCAGATATGATTTGACTTTATGCTCATAGCACCCTACTGCCTTTCAGTTTACGTCATTGTACTTTTCACTTCTCAATTGTTATAGCTGATTTGCTTTGTTTTCAGATTTTCTTTGTTATTGTAGAGACAATACATTTATTTGGTTTTGGTTTTGCTTATTTTCAACTTCCTTGGTTAACTGTCAGCTTAAAATAACCCGGGACTGGGGGAGTCAGTTGGTGGTGAAGAGCTTACCTTGCATGCATAAACCCTCTGCTTCCATCGCCAGCAATTACAAAAATGAATGATAACATAACATAAGTAAGATTTTATTTCCAGCTCATCTACACATCTGCGCCTTATTGGAACAGTATCTTTGATTCACTTTCATGGGAAACTTTTGCTGTTCTTCATTTTTCTCAACTCTTTCCACTTCCCTCGTTCACTATAGTTCACTTGCTGCTCAGCTTAATTGTTTCAATCTATTTTTACTCTAACAATTCTAATCCCCAACTTCCTTCCCAAACAATTCTCTTATTATTATTATGTATTTCTCAAAAGACATTTGTTAACTGAGGATTTCTTATTGTTTTTCACAATATCATCTTTTCTCAGATCTGTATTTTAAGACCAGATTTTTTTCTTTGAGTAATTTCCAAGTCACTGCTTGTCCATGAGTGGATGATTATACTTCTTATGACTGAAAACTTGGAAAAGCATTTCATTTTCGGCAAAGCTTAGCTGAATTTAAAACCCAAGTGATACAGCTTTTTTTCTCTATGACTTGTACATGGTTTTCCATTACAATGAAAGAAAACATGGTCTTTATTCCGTTGTGACCATATTCTTCACATGAAGTCTGCAACCTAGCTCCTTGCAGAATGCTTTATTTTTCTTTTGTAGTTAAAATATTTGGTGATGTATGTTGACTTCAGGTATTTTAAATGGATCTTAAATAGGACTCTATTTATTTATGCCTCTATTTTATTATTAAGGGCATTTTCTTCTGGTGGGTCTTTTCCCCCTAATCTTTCACCTTGTATTCTTTGTTGGTTGCTCATTCATGCCACAGATCCGTTCAAAGCACCATGCTCTCTCCACCCTTCTTCTCTCTCCCAGAAGCCTGCATTCTCCATATCTATCTTCTGCATCTTTTTGTTTCTCCTTCCAAACTCAGCAAAAAAAAAAATATATATATATATATATATATATATATATATATATATTTTTTTTTTTTTAAAGAGAGGACAGTGAGAGAGAGAGACACAGAGAGATCAATTTTTATTGAGTTTTTCACATGGCTTTCGTTGCTCTGACACTTAGTTGTGTACGAGGTGCTAGGGTTTGAACCCGTGTACTTGTACATGCTGGGCAAGCACCGTAACCACAGAGCCACCACTCCAGCCCCACCTCCCGTCCAATATTATTAATAGTTCAAAATCACTCTTTCCTTTTACTCAATCTGCCTTGAGTTTCTTGTAATGATATAACTGCGACTTCTGAAACCTTTGCTTCATACTATTTTACTAGCATTTTAATGGACCTTGAAATTGGAAGGGTCAAAGCCTCTTGCTCTGCTTCCTGCCTAGAAGTCCCCAAACTATTTCCTGAGCACATCCTTTCTCCTAAATGGGATACTCCTATATTGGGTTGACCATCCAGACTCATGTATTATGTAAAGTATCACTTTCCTTCTATCAAGGTAGGGTCCCCATCACCCTGAGAGGGGTAAGTTAATCTATTGATAACTCTCTTGCTATTTACTCCTGCTGGCTGGCAGTTTTAAAAACCCATACTTCCTTCTCATTTATGTAGCTTAAATAGTCACCTGCTTTGAACTGATTTCAGGAGGGAGAAAGATTGGATTCATTGGCAAGTCACAGATCAATTATTATGTAGGCTCTAAAGCTACCAATTTCCCTAGAAAAATGGATGTGATTAACATTTACATTTGACACCAACCCAGGCATTTTTCATTTCCTATTTCCTTCAAACCTGTTTGCCAGTACCTAGGCTATGATTCCAAGAAATGTAGACTTTAATAATAAAGACTTAATTTCCCCATTGCATAAAAACATTTTAAACACCAAAAAAGCCTTATAAAATCACAGGAGGGAGAATATACAAAGTGCACTGAACAACAGCATTCTATATGGTTACCCAGGAATTTGCACACCAAACTCTGCTAAAACTAATGGCATTTAAGCACTGAAGTTTTCCAAACACCAAATTGAAAAATGCACCCTGAAGGATTGTTTATGCCAAGAAGAGCCAACTATTTATAATCACAAGTAGAGTTTCTGCAAAGGTCTATGCCAGGCACTACCATCCTGGCAAACATCCTTCCAGATTTGCAAGAACTCCACTGTTTTGGGGTGGAAGTGAAGCATGAGTCCAAAGAAATACTTTCAGCCTTTTCCTGGCCTCGGTTAAATTCAGAGTGCAAGAACAAACAGAAGAGGACAAAGGGTAGGAGAAATCTCAGCAGAGGCAGCCCTGCCTTATTTTTAGTGAAAAGGATTAATACAGGGCAGCCCTGCGGAAAAGCTGAAGGCCTGTGAGCAGGGAGTGGGATAGTTGTAATCCCTTTACTATACCACTGAGTTGATTGATTAAATTGAAAGTTAGGAGCCAGATGCCCTGAGAGCATCTTGGAACCTTCCAGAGTCTGTGCATATTCCTGTGGTCCTAATGACCTTCTGGGGGAGGGGAAAGTATACACTACCTGCAGGGAGCACATGAAACAAGGCTGCGGAGAAAGCGAAACTTATTCACAGCCACGAGCAAGAATTTAATTAAACTCTAGCATTACAAGCTTGCCTTAATTTAAGAGCAAAATGTACCTTGTTTTCCCTGCTCATGGAGCTTCCCAGGGTCTTGTGGCTCCAGTGGAAAGAACAATGAAAGCAGAAAGCTTTCTCTTCACATCTGGCTCCTTGAAATGGGGCTGAGGGGTTTTCTGAAGGACTTTGCTGGCTGGGCCAGTTAGTGTTTACAGATGTGAGTGGCTTTCAGTCATTGAATGCAAATTGCATTTGCTTTTTTGCACACACTCTGGGAAAAACCAAAAGAAAGGAATAAAGGTCCTTTATCCGCCCACCCACATTGAGATTCAGCATGCAGTCTTTTCAGGTTTTTTGGGTCCCTAAGCAACCTTTGAAGACAGCTGTACATCTGTCTGTCCATTCCTTCTTTGGGGCTCATGGATGTCTTTGGCTTTGCTTTTCAATTTTCTGATTCCATCTTTCACCCGCTGAATTTTTTTGGTGAACATTTCTTGCATTCAGACCTGAGTGGCTACTCAGCTCCGAGGCTTAATTGTGTCTCCCTCTTAAAATTTGATCTGTATTCTGCAAGCAAACTCATCAGTAAAAATGAAAGAGGACAAGCTTTGAATGTGGAGGCTAGTAGCCAGAAAAAATAAGCTAAAGCAAGAAGGTGGGAGAGAGCAGGTTCTTGCGAGAGTGCTGAATTTCCTCATCAAATATCAGAGCACTGAGACAGCTGAAAGGGAACATTACTGATGTGGGGGACTGTAGTCTAGGTTTCTCTTACCTCAACAACAGCCACAACCAAGAGTGGCCGGTGGTCCGAACTCTGCTGAGAGACAACGCATGCTGCGAATAATCTCGATGATTATAGACTAATGTGGAAGTCAAGTTTATTCTGGAGTCTTGAATCTGAGATTCGCTACGGAACCTTGTGAAAACTGCTCAGTTTTCTCATCACAAAGCAGGGATACTCAAAACGCTTACCTCGTGAAGCTGCTTTAAGGACAAGCTGGGTTCAACATTAACCACCACTTTCCAGCCATAGCACTAACTGGCCTCTCGGAGCTCCAGTTTCTCGTCAGCGAAGCCAAATACACATCATCATGCTATTAAAGGGTTAGGCGAGTTCGTATTCTCACAGTCCTTAGAGCAGGCTTGGTATATACCATGAGCTCCAAATACCAGACAAACAGCAAGGGATGTGTCAGCTGTGGCTATAATGCGCTCATTTCTAGCCTTGTCATTATATCAACACAAATTCTTAACCTTTAAATAAGGATTTAGCTCTGAGCTCGTGTTGACGTCTTGGACAAGTCTGCTCCTCCATTGGCCTCTGTTGTCGGGTGAGAACTTGCCCAAGCTCCAGTCTGGCTTCTGGATTTCCTCCACATCCCAAATAGAGAGAGGGCTGAGCTCCAGGTGTACTTCATCATGCTTAACTTTACAAATTTCAAGTTGAAAGACCATCTATAAAAGATCTCATAATAGAAGGCCTACCCAGTGATGAGGAAAGACAGTTGCATTTATGACTTATGGCCCATCAAAAAGGAATTAGCAAATACAGTTTACATTGCGCAGTCACCCAGGCAAACGCAGGGCAGTGGTTGTCTAACTCAATTACAAGAGAGTAGTTACCGACTTGTCTGTCTGTAAACAGGGAAAGTAAATGGAGTTTGGAATTTATGTGTTCTGTGATTTCCGTTGGCCAAGATCAGTATTCCTTGGTTTCCGTCCCCTTCTTCCCCACCCCATAAATAGACATGAGCCATTCTTATGTGGGACCTACCTCAAGGTGTGTGGAGAGCTGAGCAACAAGCATTTGAGAAAAGAGAGAGGGGGGTGAGGTTAGGGAAAGCGACCTGTCGAGCCAAGTCCTGGGGCAGCTTCCTGGTCCTCCAGGTCCTCAGCTTTATTTCACCCTAAGCCATCACTTCTTCAAGGGAACCCTCCCTGATATCCCACACCAGGCTAGGTCCAGCGTTTTGTACATTTCTGTTTATTAAATGCAGCTGCTGCAGGTTTCCCGAGGGTTACGTTCCTGAGGATATTCATATAATTTAAAGCTTACAAAATTCAAGATTAATCCTGGAAAAGGATTAAGGTTGCTTTTTAGAACCAGCTATGAAGTGGTACGACTGTGCCCCAAAACCATAAGCACAGCTCAAAATACGCTCAGTCACCAGCTTTAAAAGGAACGATTCTTTGGGGGAAGGCAATTTTCTTTATTTTACATTTTGTGCAGGGCGGGTTTCATTAACATTTTTCAATTTTTATATGCCTTTATATTTTTATATATTTCTATGCCCTATGTTTCACACCCACATAAAATGAGGCTACTCTGTAATTACTTGTTTAATTAAATTAACCAGCTTCCCCGCTGAAGAATAATTCCCAGGAATGGTCATAACTCTTCATCCATGGTAACGTACCCAGTGCCTAAAGAAATGCCCAGTACGTGGTAGCCACTCGAGAAACCTGGGAGGAGGTGAAGGTAGAAACTCGCACCCTCTGAAAATCTGAAAAGAGGAACAATAGTGTCTTCTCCATGGGTAGAAGAACAGGCAAACTTTCCATTTCAAAGATAAGAGAGTGAATTACATCCGCCTTTGGGCTCCATGTTATGTGGAGTGTTATGGTTTGGGTTTATGCAGTGGACCAAAAATTCCTGTGTTAATGCAGGAGTGAATGATTAGGTTGTGAGAGCTGTAAACTCTTCAGTGGATTAATCCATTTGGTGGATTAATCATTTGAATGGACTACTGGGTGGTAACTGTAGGCAGATGGGGCATGCCCTTGGGGACTATATATTTTGTCCCTGGCTCCTCCTGTGCTTTTCTCTCTCTCCCTCCTTCTCTGTCTCTCCTTCCCCCTCTTCTTTCTGGCTCTCCTGAGCTGAGCAGTGCTTCTCGGCTGCCACACCCTTCCACCACCATATTCTGCCCCCTTCAGGCCCAGAAGGATGGAACTGGCCAACCATGGGTGAAACCTCTAAAACCATGCACTCAGAATAAACTTTTCCTCCTCTAAGTTGTTCTGGGCAAGTATTATGGTCAAAGTGGCAATAAACTAACTAATACAATTACTATCTTGTCCACTCCTACATCACGGTCCAGATCCTAATTGGTAGAGTGAGTTACCATGTTTCCTGCAATAGAGTTATTTCTCTGAAGACAGTGACCATGGCTTGTTCATAACTAGGATCACTTTCTCCTAACCTGTGCAAAACAGATAACTGCAATGACCAGAGAGATGAGAGATAAAAAGATGGAAGGAGGAGCTGGGCTTCTGGGGCCCACTCCAAATCTTGTAATGATAATATCACAAGGGCAGAATCTAAATCTTTTTCAAAACCCACCTTAGTAAAATGCATCTGCTCCCTTTAATCTATAAAACCTGGAAATCTCTCTCATATTATTTTCAACCTTGGGTCCTACCATTAGCATCTTCAAGATAATACATATATTAGGAATAGCATTGAACAAACCTCTTACATAATGCACACCTCATTTCCCTCACCCTCCATTTTCTGAGTCCTCTTTGCTTTTTTCCCTGTCTTCTGTGATGATTTTATGGCTGACTCCAGATCATTGGCATGAGCATCAGTAGGGACCTGCAGCCCTAGCACTGGACCCAATGCAGAGTTAATGGTAAATATGTGTTATTACTGCAAGAAACTCTTCATTTTTAAGAAAATATTCTAAGTACTTAAAACAATCATAGAAAGAAGGAATGTGTCTTTTCTAAAAATCTCTAATAAGGTTACTTGCATCATATATGCAAAACTCTGCTCAAGCTAACAGCATTTATGTGCTTAAGTTTTCCAAACAATGAGTTGAAAATATACCCTGAAGAATTGTTTACTCCAAATAAGGCTGACTAGTCACGATCATGACTGGAATTGCAGCATGCTTTGTGCCAGCCACTTTATTCCTGCCAAACACCCTCCCAATTTGCAAGGATCCTTGGGCTTTGGCTTGAAAATAAAGTAGTAAAAGACTCCTTTGACCCAACTTATGTGGGTCTTACTCTTCATTAGTACTCAGGCGATACTGATTAGAGCAACATCTTAACTCTGTTTTGAACTGCTTATTTGGATTGACAAAGTGACCTGAGTTTTAAACCCATGAGCATGGGGAAGAAGTTAATGGAGTCGCAAGGTCACTTTGGATTCTGAACACACATGGCTCACACTATCTTCTGTGCCAGAGGTTCTAAGAGTCCAGAGAGATTGTCAGTCAGATATTTGCATCCACCAAAGCAAGAAAACAGTTTCCTATCCTGGGGGTTGCTGGGTCAAAACTTGCAGAAAAAAAGAGGAAAAAATAAAAAATCTGGCAGACCAAGGTCTTAGACTGATCAAGGACTTAATCACAGCAACTAGAAATGAGATGCTTGGAAATAGCACTCAGGCAAAAGTGAGCCTGATTCTTTTCTAAAGAAATACCAAATGTCCCATGACACTGTTCCAGCAGGAGGCCCCAGAGGCGCTGGAAACCTAAGCACCCTAGAATGCTGGGGCTTAGTAGCTTCTGTGGAGGCTTTAGCAACAGCAGCATCTGGAGCCTGGGTGACAGAGCTCCCAGAGCCTGCAGAGCCAAGGCCCAGGACAAGGAGTGGATCCCTATGACCAACTGGGCCACCTGGTCAACCACATGAAAATCAGGTCCCTTGGATGAGATCTGTTTCTTCTCCCTGCCCATCAGGGAGTCTGAGATCATTTCCCAGAGGTGGCCTTCAAGGATGGGGTTTGGAAGATTGTGACAATATAAAAGCTGACCTGCTCTGGCCAGCAGCCCAGGTTCAAGGCATTTGTGCCATCAGGCACTATAGTGGCAATGTTGGCCTGTGTATTAAGTGTTCCAAGGAGATAGCCACCACCATCCAAGGGACCATCATCCTGGCCAAGCTTTCCATGGTCCCTGTGCATAGAGGCTGCAGGGGGAACAAAATCAGCAAGCCCCGCACCATCCCCTGCAAGGACACAGGTCTCTGCAGCTCTGTGCTGGTGTGTACCTCATCCTACCCCCAGAGGTGCTGGCATTGGCTCATGCCCTGTTCCCAAGAAGCACTACTAGTGGCTGGCACTACCCCAGTGCCACACCTCAAATGGCTGCTGCACTGCCACCCTGGGAACTTCACCAAGGCTGCCTTTCATGCCATCTCCAAGACATATAGCATCTGACCCCCAGTGTCTAGAAAGGGACCGTGTCCACCAGGTCTCCCTGTCAGGAATTCGCTGACCATCTGGCACATGACCACATGAGAGTCTCTATGCAGAGGACCTAGCCTCCAGCAGTGGCTAAGAAGTAGGGTTTTTATACAAGAAAAATAATGTGAATTAAGCCTGTATTTAAAAAAAATGTGAGTCAGCTGAAGACACTTCATACTCAGTCCAGCCCCCAGGTTCTGAAAGGAGCAATTTTCCTTGTTTGGAAGAATTTCACAAGAGGTTAGCAACAGTACTGTCCCAATTCTGACACATCCAAAGGTTAATTAAGCAGAACTCTGCAGTTAGACTGAATCCTGCTTCCACTGTTTACTTCTTGTGAAATGTTAGGCCAGAGGGTTAGTCTCTCCGTGCCTCAGTTTAATCAGGTATAAAATGGGGATAATAACCAGGCACAGTGGCACACACCTGTAATCGCAGTGGCTTGGGAGGTGAGGCAGGAGATCACAAGTTCAAAACCAGCCTCAGCAATTTAACAAGGACCTGAGACTCCTTCTCAAAAAATAAAAAAGGTTGGGGATGTGGCTCAGTGGATAAGCACCCCTGAGTTAAATCCCCTGTACCAAAAGAAAAAATGGGATAGGAAGGAGCATGGATAGTAACATTATTGGCTCCATAGGACCATTGTGAGGCTCAGGTGAATTCATCTATGTACAGAGCAACGAAGGGCACCTAACGTATATTAAGGGTTATATAATAGTTAGCTACTAATATAACTCATCTTTTATGACTATTTCTTGTTTTGGACTCCAGTCTCAAGTTTCATGCATTCCTTTGTTCCATGATTTATAGAGACTGCCTACCATCCAGGGGGCCTTGTCCTTTGTGTGGCCTTTTCCCCAGGGCACCCATGTGGAAGCTCTGTCTTTGACCCTCTAGGGATGAGGTCCCTTCCTTCTTCCCATGCTTCTAAGTCCTAGAATTCTGCCTCTGGGAGCTGCCACACCTGTCTCATGCCATCTGCTTCCAATCCTTGGTCTCTCCTAACACTGGGGCTCCTTGGTACACCTCCTCATCCCCATGTCCATCTTTCCATCTTTAAGTTCTCTCACCTGGTCTGGCCTTGATTCTGATAGCACCCCTGAAATTTGTTCAAGCAATGAATAAATTATTCAATCTCTTTTTTTCCCCTCTGAGGGAGAACTAGGGCGCCAAACCTTATCAAGTCAAAGAAATTCCTGCTGCCTCCTTCTGGCAATAATTTAATCTCTAATATGCTTTAAAAATCCACTAAGGAAATATTCCTATAATTGTAAATTATCCCTCTTCATCAAGAGAAAACAAATCTCTCCTGCCTAGAATTGCATGAGCACGACTCTTCGGTTCCACCAGGGCCCCAGGGACAAGTAGGCCACCAGCTGCAGGTCTCAGGAACTTGGAGGAGGGAATTTTCCATCCTGATCGTTGCCTTCGCAGTATGCTCAGCTGCCAGCACATGGTGGTGGGTGTAGGTCTGAGCCAACTTCTGTGTTCTTAAATAATAATGCTAGGATTCTGTCCTCAGCTAGAGCCCAGCTTTCCTGGGAGCACCTGCTGTGGACGTTAGAAAGCATTACCTCCTTTAGTACTTTTAAAAGTCTTGGAGGAAAGCTGATCTTCAGGGTCATATTAATAAAGTTCTGATGCTACCCAAGCAAAAGGGACTCACCCAGGGCCACAGAGTTCGGAAGGGGCAGATAGATGCAGGGTCCACCAGCACTTAACCGACTGCAGCCTCACCTCTGCTCCGTCCGTTACAGGTCCCCACTCGCCCCCTCTCTTTCTGCCCTCCAGGCCTGAGCACAGGCTGTTTCCTGCCTGCCCTGGCTGATGGTGGCCAGCCTTTGGTCCCGGCAGAAACCTAGCTGCCTTGGAAAGCCTCTTCTACCCCAGCCTGCTTTGGCGGTCTTCCTCTTTCTGCTCTGTGGCTATCCTATCACAACGCTTTGCAGGCTGCGATGTGAATGCATGTTCTCATGTTTAATTTCCCTAATATGCTGAGAGATCCCTACAGGCAGGGCCCTTGTCTGGTTTGTCTCTGAATTCCCAGCACCGGGTACACACAGCACCTCCACCTCTTTCAAGCGTACAGCTCATCCCTGTCACACAGCCCCACCACATGAGAATCGAATCGAGCTTTCGGTTTCCATTGGTGCAGCTCAAGCGTAGATTAGGGACGAGTGAGGGGTGAGAGACAAGGAAAGAAAAGCAACCCAGTTTCTACCTTTCACTTGTTTTTTTGTTTTTTGTTTTTTTCACTGAAGCACAACAAATATACAGAAAAGTAAAAGTGAGGAAATCACTAGTGTACAGTTCAAACATTCACATGAACACACTCAGGTCAACAGGACAAAAATCAAAAGGTGACTAGGACCCCAAGGCCTCCTTTGTGACTTGTTCCAGTCCAACTTGTTCCAAAACATAAACCATTTTGACTCCTGACATAGATTAATTTTTCCTGTTTTGAAACATTTATAAATAAAATTTTATAGCATGTACCCTTTTGTGTCTGGCTTCTATCATTCAACTTTATCGTTTTTGAGATCCATCCACATGCTTGCATATGATTTTGGTTTGATTCTTCTCATAGCTATATAATATTCCACTGCATGAATATGTACAACACATCTCATTTACCCATTCTATGAATAAATCCATAATGGATAGGGATCCATTATGAGCAGTTTTCCAGTTTGAGTCTATTGTGAACGGTGCTGCTGTATGCATTCATGTGTATGTGTTTTGGTGGATTATATATGCGTTTTTGTTGTTTATTTACTGGATGTGCAGTATCTGGGTCACAAGCAGTCCAGCTTTAGTAGATATTGCTAATTTTTCACAGCAAGAGATTAATCTATTTAATTGCTAATACTTGATATTGTTGGGTTTGGATTTTTTAAGAAACTGGTACATGTGTGGCAATATTAGGTTGTGATTTTAATTTCAACTTTTTTGACTCTGCTTAGCGTACTGTCATTGGCTATTTAGATAAAATGAAGCGCTTATTCAGGTCTCTAGATCATTTTTTCTGTTTTGCCTGCTTTTTTAAAAAAAATAAGTTGTAGGATTTCTTTATATGGTCTCGATATAAGCCCTTTGTCCATTATTTGTATTCCAGATTCCTCTGTGGCTTGCCTTTTGACTTTCATAATCTTTTTTTTTTTTTTATTTTAAAGAGGGACAGTGAGAGAGAGAAAGAGGGAAGCAATTTTTTATTTAATTTTCCATGTGACTTTCATTGATCCCACACTTTGTTGTGTACGTGGTGCTGGGGTTCGAACTCACATACTTGCACATGCCAGGCAAGCACCATAACTTCGGAGCCACTGCTCCAGCCCCTGACTTTGGTAATCTTTTGATGAATAACAACGTTAATTCTAATGTGGTTCATGTTGGATTTTTTTTTTTTTGTCTTTCATGGTTAGTACATTTTGTATCCTGTTTAAGAAATCTTTGTCTATCTCAATCATGAAGATGCTCTCCCATATTTTCTTCTAAAGGCTTTATAGGTTTTACCTTTCACATTTAAGTATTGGTTTGATCCATAATTGAATGCGGGTATGGTGTGAGGTAAGGATCAACCGTTTGTTTTAACCATTTATAGGGATACCCACCCTTTCTCTACTTCATTACAATGTAATCTTTGTTACATATCAAGTTACTGTGCATCTGTGGGTCCCTTCTGCACTCCATACTGTTATTCTGTTCCGTTGGTTTATCTGTCTGCCTTCTTCCGTGAACACACACTGGCTTCGTTATGGCACCTCTAAACAAGGCCTTGATGTCTTTATGAGTATTTTGGCTATTATTGGTCCTTTGCATTTCTCCATAAGTTTTAGAATCATGATCTTAATTTTCACCTTTGAAAATACCTACAGTTATTTAGATTGAGATTGTGTTCAACTTAGGGACAAATTTGGGGTGATTTGAGAATTTTGCATCATTGAGTCATATAGATTATTTTGGAATTTTTACATATACAATTTTGTACGCCAATAATTTCCATCTAGTCCTTACGCCTTGTCTTTCTCTCATCTTTTTTGCACTGGCTAGAAATTCCATGTTGAATAGAAGTGGTGATAGTGGGCATTCCAGCTTTATTCCCAATCTTATGGGAAATGCTTTTAATAGTTATGTTTAAATGTATTTTTTTGCTGTGATTTTTTTTGTGGATATTTTTAAACCAGATAAACAAGTTCCCTTTTGTTGTTAGTTTGTTTGTTTGGTACCAGGGATTGAATCTGGAGGTGTTTAATCAATGAGCCACATCCCAACCCTGTTTATTTATTTAGTTTGACACAGGGTCTTGCTAAGTTGCTTAGGACCTCACTGAGTTGCTGAAACTGGCTTTGAACTTGTTGATCCTCCCTCTTCAGCCTCCCGAGCCACTGGTTTTGCTGAGGTTTTTTATTTTTGTTTTTGCTTTTATCATGAATGGATATTGAGTGTAGTCAAATACTTCTATACCTATGAAGATATTTATATAAGTTTTTCTGGTTATGTGATAAATTGTATTGATTGCATTTTAAATGTTAAATTATCCTTTTATTCCTGGAACAAACCCAATATGATTGCAATACAAAATAATTTTTCTAAATATCTGAATATACGGTTTGCTAATATTTTATTTGAGATTTTTGTCATGAAAGAGTTTGGGCTTCTACCTTACTCTTATTTAAGTTTGAGCTAGATTTTTTTTTAAAGAGAGAGGGACAGCAAGAGAGACAGAGAAAGAGAGGAACAACTTTATTTAGTTTTTCACATGGCTTTCGTTGCTCCAACACTTAGCTGTGTACGTGGTGCTGGGGTTTGAACCCGGGTCCTTGTGCTTGCCAGGCAAGCACCGAAACCGCTGAGCCACGGCTCCAGCCCCTGAGCTAGATTTTTTTAACCTCAGCCTGGCCCCTCTTTGTTTCTATGCAGATATAGACTTGGCTAAATGGACTTTGCTTGTAGCCCAGACGCTCTAGCTTCAGCCAATCAGGAGTTAAATCCTGGTTTAGCCCCTCACTGGCAATGTAGTCCACTGGGAAGTTACAGACCTCTCTGAGCCTGCTTTCACTCCAGTGGAATGAGACTGAGAAGTAAATTCATCAGTGCGTAACAAAGTACCTGTACAAGTAGATGCTCACTGACTCCTGTTTCCCACTACCTCTTCTTTCTGTTGCTTAAAATCTTTTTGAACATAGAATATTAGCTTTTCTTATTTGCAGATATAGCTGACAATTAAGATTCAGCCCTGAAAAATGTACTCGCAGGGTGGGAGAAGTCCTTTTTGTTTTGGGGGGATTTTTTTAACACTCTAAAAAACAATTATGTACTACTCCTGCTAAACTTTTAAATACAAGCACCTAGATTTTTAAAATTAGATAAACATTGCTAGAATTTATCATCCAAAGTGTTGAAGCTTCTTCCCTGGGGATTTAAACTCAGGTGCTAATGGTATATTAAACATTTGGAAGCTGTCCAAGAATATAGCCTCTTACCTATATATAACAATGTTTACGTGGAAAAGTCACCTTGGAAGGACTTTTAAATAAAGTTCCCCTTTTTAGAAATACAATCCCAGTGTTACTTGTTAATTCATAATAAACCTTCAACCAGACTCTACATGAGCAATGGGGTTGTGAGTTTGGGAGCATCTTGAAATTATGTTCTTTGCCTTAGACATGGGAATCGGGTAATTGGCTCGGCTTTAGAGAGATTCCAATAAATCAAGAGTAAGCAGTTCAGAAATGGTCGGCTGAGAAAGTTGGGTCTAAAAACTGCAATTTATGAAACCAAGAGCTAGTATTCCCACTGTTATTGGGGCACTGGATAGGCACAGCCTACTTTACCCCCACCCCAAGAGCTGATTCTGGCGACAGCCATAAGTGACATCTGAATGACCTCCTAACTAAATCTAGACTTAGCTGAAACTATGGATTCTTTGTGGAATAGGCAGGGCATGGCCTTATTGCCATCAAACCAATGTCAAATCTCAGCCTTGCTGCCTCCTAGCAATTCAGTTCCCTCCTCCATAGCATGGGTGCGTAACTGACCTACCTAGCGGACCACAGTGAGGGTGGAAGGATGTCAGCTATCACCCCTGAAGTGCATGATGCGGGAAACAGGCACAATAAATGGTAGCAGGTGTGACAACTATGATACTGACAGATGGTGATGACAGCAAAGATGTGACAATGATGACAATGACAATGAAGACCACAACCCCAGCTTTGAGTGGAGGGGTGGTGAAAGATCACCTGAATTCAACTTAGAGAAACTAAAGGAGCAGCTCCAACTGGCTGGTGTCCAATTGGTACAATTATTTTATGGATCCCTGGGCCCAGACTCAGGATCTTAGTTGGATGGGCCATGGCTCAACTTGGGTTCCCCCAAAAGCAGAATCTGAGACTAGGACTTCAGATTGTTTATGTAGAAGGTGGTAGAAGACATGGTCATGAAGGATTAGGGAGAGAGTGATGGGGATGAGGAAGAGTCAACCTAAGAGTATGATTTGGGTCACTGGCATCAGTGTGCATCTGAGAAACGTTCAGAATGCTGTCTAGAATTGTCAACCTTCCAAACTTGTCCAACAGTTCCCACCCCCCCATAGGCCAAAGGACATCTCACTGCCCTGCCAGCCCCTGCAAGAGTGAATGGAAGAAGCACAGTACACTGGGGGTGCATGCTCACTGCCAGCACAGCGTGCCTAACGCGGCTATGGCTGAAGTGGGAGGCGGATGGAGTTGTGATGCAGGCCACCACTGTGGGGCTCCAGGCTAAATCTTACTCCACGTGCAAACTTCTGCAAGTACTAATTATTTTTATTCCCAGTTCCCAGGATAGTTCCAATGCAAGGCAGTTAACTTCCTTTTTTCTTTTTGTCTTGTAGTACCAGGGATTTAAACCTGGGGTACTGTACCACTGATCTATATCCCCAACCCTTTATTTTGAGACAAAGCCTCACTAACTTGCCCAGCTGGCCTTGGACTTGCAATCCTCCTGCCTCAGACTCCCAACTGCCAACTAGCTGGATTACAGGCGTGCACCACCATGCCTGACAAAGAGTTAATTTTTAAAGGGCTTGTAGACCTGATCTTCCCTGAATCCCTTTGGGCTTATTTTTGGGGCTCCTAAACTATCTCCATGCTCAAGATGAGTCTGTATTCCCAAAGTCTCCAAACAGAGGCTGCTTTGGCCCTTATTCCCTTTCAACTATTCCTCACCCTAACTCCAAAAGCTGGGGTTTGAACTGCAACCCCCAGCTTGTGTCGGGAGTCCCAGTGTCTGACTGTATGCTGCCATCTTCCCACCCACCCAGTGGGTCTCTGCAGCCCCCGGTGCTGACTTCTGTCTGAACCCCAGCTAAGCTGACCACACCACATGGAAGATCCTCGAAGACCTTGCTCTACCCAAATGGACAGGTCCGTTTTCTCCCAATGCTTGCTATTTTAGTCAGCTTTTTCGCTGCTTTGACAAAAAGACCTGACAAGAACAGTTTAAGATGAGGGAAAATTTATGTGGTGCTTACAGTTTCAGAGGTCTCAGTGCATAGACAGCCAGTTCCATTCCTCAGGGTCCGAGGTGAGGCAGAAGAGTGCGGTGGAGGGAAGAGGCTCAGGGGATCACACCCGGAAGCAGAGAGAGAGCGAGAGCTCTGCACAGCAAGACAAAATATAAACCCCGAAGCCACATCCCAATCACTCACCTCCTCTAGCCACCCCACATCTGCAGTTACCACCCAGTTAATCCCCATCAGGGGACTAATGAGCTGATTAGGTTAAAACTCTAATAACCCAATCATTCACCTCTAAACTTTCTTTCATTGTCTCACCCACAAGCTTTTGGGGGACACTTAATATCTAAACCTGCATTCCTTAGAGAAATAAAATATTAATATTAAAACAACAATTTGGTGATTCTTTTACATACCAGAAACTCTGCCAAGTTTTTTATCTGGATTTCCTCTGTATCCCCATAGCAACCCCAGAAGATAGATACTATTATTATTTCTATTTTACAGATAAGAAAACTGAGTCTTAGAGAACTTTTACAGCTTGTTCACTTTTACCCAGTTAGTTTATAACAGAAACAGAAATGCAATGGAGGCCTTAAACCCAAGGAGCTCTCCTTTGTCTTTCAAGATATTTGAAAAAGAAAGATGAACTAAAACACACAACATAGATAAATCTCAAATTCAGTGTGCTAAGTTAAGGGGCTCAGACTGTTAGATGATGCTACATATTATTTGAGTCCATTTTTTGTACCATTCCAGAAAAGGTAAATTTTTAGAGGCAAAATATAAGATGAGGGGCTGGAGTGGTAGCTCAGCAGTTAGGGTGCTTGCCTGGCATGTGTGAGTATGTGAGTTCAAACCCAGCACCATGTACACAATGAAGCCTCAGAGCAACAAAGGCCACGTGAAAAATTAAATAAAATTGATTCTCTCTTTCTTTCTCTCTCTCATTGTCCCTCTCTCTTAAAAAAAAAATAAGAAAAGAAAGGTTGCCATGGCCTGGGGCATGGGAATTTGGGGGAGTGATAGAGCTATGCCTATCTTGATTGTGGCACTGACTATGTGATTGCATACATTAGTGAAAATTTGTCATATCACACGTTCAAAAAGGTGAATATTACAGTCAATCCTGTAATAATAATTCTGATTACAGTCAATTCTGCAATAAAGTAGACCTTTATTTTAAAATGGGAAATAAAGACAGCAATTTTCCTCTGATTGTCACCAGCCATTGTCTGTCCAGTCATGGGAACAAAGGGGAGCAAAGATCAAAGTTTTGAAGACTTGTATTTTAGTCAGCTGAGACTAAAAGACCAACAGGAACAATCTTAGGAAGAAAAGTTTCCGTGCAGGCTCATGGTTTCAGAGGTCTCAACCTGTGGAAAGACAGCTCCATTCATCAGGGCTGGAGGTGGGGCTAAGCAGCATGGCGGCAGGCCTGGCTCCAGTAAGCAGAGCTCAAGGCGTCACCTGGGAAAGCAGAGCAGAGAGAGCAAACTCCGTGCCAGATACAGAATGTACCCCAAAGGCATGCCCCCAGTACCCCACCTCCTCCAGCCACCCTACCACCCTGCACAGGATTAACTCACTGATGGTGTTAAGGCTTTTATAACCCAATCATTTCACCTCAGCCTTCCCAAATTGCCACACCTGAGGTTTTGGGGGACACCTCACGTTCAAACCTTAACAGCTTTGTAGAGGAGATGAGCTTGGGTGGGGGCTCAGGGTGGATTGCAAGGAGAAGAATTCAGGGGGAGGAAGTGCAAACCAAGGGTGCAGGTTGCTTTCCTGAAATGCCTAGAGGTGCAGGAAAATCTGTTTCTGTAGGAAGACTGGTGAAGTGTTTTTCACCCCAAATGAAAAAAACCTGGAACCTCTTTATTTAAAAAAAGGAAGTCTTCAGTGAAAAAATAAATTAAATGTTCGCCTCATCCTCATATTTACTATTTCTAGCACCCATCGTGTCTTCATGTAGATATGAGTTGCCATATGTCTTCATTTCCCTTCAGCCTGAAGAACTTCCTTTAATATTTCATATACTGCAGATGTGCTAGTAATAAATTCACTCAGCTTCCATTTATCAAAAAATGTTTCATTTTATCCTCATAGTTGAAGAATATTTTCGTAAGATAATAGAATTCTAAGTTGATGGCTTTACGTCTTTCAAGATTTTAGAGGTGTCAATTCTCGTCTCTGATTTGCCTTGTCTTCAAAGCAAGCAGCCATTCTTATTTTTATTTCTCCTGTTTTAACATGTCTTTCATTGCTGCTGGTTGCCTTCAAGATTTTGTCTTTACTGCTAATTATCAGATTATGATATGCTCAAGTGTCTTTTTTCCATTGTGTTTTATTTTTTCCATTGTGTTTTATTTTTTCCATTGTGTTTTATTTTTTAAGTGTCATTTTCCTAACTTTTCACTAGTTTAGATATATAGGTTGATACTTTTCATCAAATTTGGGGACATTTCAAGCATTGCTTATTCATACATCTAACCCAGTCTCCTACTCCTCTCCTACTGGGACTCCATTCAAACCACTTTGTCTTATTCCACAGGTTACTAGGAATACAGTTCAATGGTTTTCAGACTGTTTTCCCCTCTGAATTTCATTTGGAATTGTTTATATCACCCTATCTTTCAGCTTACTGATGTTTTCTTTTGCTGTGTCCAAATACAGATATTATATTTTTTGGTTCTAGAATTTCCATTAGGACTTTAAAACATAGTTTCTGTTTCTCTGCCAAGATTCCCCATCTGTTCATTCATTATGTCCATCTTTTCTTTAAATTCTTGAACATATTGATAATACCTGTTTTACTGTCCTTCATGATAGTCCCAACATAGCAGTCAATGCAGCATCTCTGTTAGCTCTTTTTTCTCTGTTTTGGGTCATGTTGTCTTCTATACGTATCTATTATTTTTTTAGTTGTGTGATGGACAGCATAAAGGCTACTTTGTTGAGTATCTGGGGTTTTTTTTTTCTTCCTTTAAAAAATATGGAGTTTTGATCTGGCAGATGGTTAATGTACTGGTAGATCTGTTTGATTCCCTTCCAGAGCCTGTTTTCTAAGTTTGTTAGGGTAAGTCTAGAGTAGCCTTACTCTAGTAAGTTTACTGCTGTATTGTGGCTTTTCTAGGCTTTCAGTTGAATGCCCGTGTGGTCAGCTAAGCTTCTCTATTGTGGATGGTTAGAAGTCCTATATCTCTTGCTTTGTGTGACCTCTGTAATCACCACTCAGCTCCTTTCTGGAATTCTAACCCATAAATCCTACCAACTTCAGCATCACTAAATCCCTACCATTTCCCCCCTCAGCTCAGCCAGTTTCCTGTACTCTGCTCTGCTCTGCTCTACCTTCCTGCACTACAAGCCAGAAAGTGTCCTGGCAGAAATCTAGGGCAAAAGTGGATTCACCTCCTATGTTTTCTTTTCTCTCAGGGATCATAGTCCTTTGCTGTCTGTTCTCCAACATCTGAAAACCAACACTTTGTGTATTTTTCTGTTTTATAGTCACTTATATCTAGAGGAGTAATCCAGTGTCCTTTCCTTCAACAGTCAGAGACGGAAATGAAGTGAACATATGTAGGGCTGGGGATTGTCTTTAAATGATATTCTTATTCTCTACTTTACATGGCCTTGAAGATAAACTGAGAAGCTTCTTCATACATCTTCATGTTCTGCCTAGCTTTCTGGTCTCAATACTGATCATTCATCATTTACAAACACACACACACACACACACACACACACACACACGACCTACTCATAGTTTACCATGTATCTCTGACTTTCTCTTGTAACCCTGATTTTTTTTAAATTTTTTTTTAATTTTTGAACAACCATACAAGCTTTTAACAAAATAATACAAAACGTGTATAGATT
The DNA here is from genome assembly GCA_004027875.1 of Aplodontia rufa. Lineage (NCBI taxonomy): Eukaryota > Metazoa > Chordata > Mammalia > Rodentia > Aplodontiidae > Aplodontia > Aplodontia rufa. Next base: position 82,279 of record PVKS010003426.1, on the reverse strand, counting down.
CTGGATATTACAGTTACCCCCAGGAGTGCCCCCCCAATTACCCACCCTTATCCCTCTCTTCCCCTTCCCACAATATCTCTAAAAAAGGATTATGTTGTATAGCATTACATCTTATCTGGATTTAACACATGATAATAGACCAACTTTCTCACTGGCCAGGGTCTAGTCCCAACCTCCACAGATGAGTGGAGACAATCTACCATTAGTTCTCTGGGTTAAGCTGATTTTACTCAGCATAATTTCTTCCATAGCCATCCATTTACCTTCAAAGGCTGCAATATCATTGTTTCTAATTGCAGTGTAAAAATCCATGGTATAAATGTACCACAGTTTTAACCCTGATTTTGCACCTATGTTTCCTTCTGAAAAACAAACTTGCCTTTGCTCAATGCCCTATCTGCCTTGCTAACTTGTACTTATCCTTCAGAATTTAACTCAGCGGCAACCTCCTCCAGATCATATCTTCTCTGGCACAATCAAAGTTAAGTGTCTCCTCCTTTGTGCTTTAATATTGTTTGCCTTTATCAAAGTTGTGTCACACACACATATATAACTGAATTATAATTGCCTGTTATGACTTTCCCTTCATATCCATCAACTCTAGATAACATCTCAACGTCAGGGACCAAATCTGACTCATTTTGGAGTTGCCACAACCTGGCAGAGACTTGGGCAAACATTTTACATAACAAGTCAGATAGTCAATATTTTAGGATTTTCAGACCAGACATCCTCTGTTGTAAATATTCAACTTAGTCACTGTACCATGAAAGTAACCATAAACAATACCTAGACAACATGTAAAATGAAAAACCTTATTGGCACAAAAACAGTCAGCTGTAGCTTGACAATCTCTGATCTAGCATAGTATAAGCCCAGTAAATGTTCACTGAATGAATTAGTAGAATAGAACAGAATTTATTACTGAAGGCCTCAGAGGAAATGGAAAGAATATAATCAGTTTCATAAATGCAAGGTTTTCCCAGGAATGGGAAAACAACACTTCTCTTGAGACTGGAGAGAAAGAAAAAATGGTAGCGGAATGGAGAAAGGAAACTGAGGAATTTCTGGCCTAATTGACAGACCTCCTCATGCAGAGTGTGGCCACACTGGGAAGGGATCCTGAAAACCACAGTGGCTGGGCCAGAGTGAGTTCCTGAAGCCACCAAGAGCAAGAAGAGCCAGAAGGCAAGTACCGACTGTGTCCTGGGCAGCACCCAGGGGCAAACCCAGAGAAGCCAAATTCCGCAGACAAATCTAAAGCATTAGAAATAGGAGTGGGCCTAGGCTGAGGATAACAAGGCCACAAGGGAAGTAAGATCCAGGACAACTTTTATGAACAGATCCGTCAGGGTCACAAAGTTTTTTCTTTTGGCTTCTGGCATATGGTGCATGGATGAGTTTATGAATCGGTTGACCTTGGTCTTTTCAGATTTGAGTAACAAGGTCGTCTACGAAGAGATGAAGAAAGAAGGTGAGGAGAGAACTTTGAGATCGGAGGAGTTCTGTTTGGTGTAGCTACTATAGCAAATTCCATAGGGCCCAACTAGGGTCCAAACTAAGGATAAACTGAGAGGGCAATAGGTGAAGCTGAGGTTGCATCATGGGAGTTTGCAGCAATCCAGCCAGGAAGACTAAAGGATATTCTTCCATGAAGCACTATGAATGGATCTCAAGGAAAAGAATGGAAGGTATTTCGGGACTAGGGTCGGCAGGGGTAGGCAGTCACTGAACACCTGCTGTATTAGTTGCAGTTCATTAAAGAAACAGAATCAATAGAATGTGTTTGCATACATTCAAACGGACTTATTATAAGGAATTGGCTCAAGCAGTTATGAAGACTGATAAGTTTACAAGCAGTTAGCAACTGGCAAGCAAGGAGAGCCAGTGGTGCAGTTTCAGTCTAAAGCTGAAGGCCTGAGAACCAGGAGAAGAGATTATGTATTTGTAGTCCATCGGCATCTCAAACTCGCATGTCTAATCGTTGCTTCATTTCTTCTTCCTAGTTTCCTACTGCCTCTGTCCCAGGTGATCCTTATCCAAGCTATTGGGAATAAACATCTAGACCCATGTGTGTACAGACCACTTGAACACTGCCAGAAGCAGTGAGGGGGCATGCTAAACCAAAGAGCTGGGTCCTTCCATAAGAGATGAAGCCGGTGGTGGCAGTCTTTGCTTCTCCGTCTGTTCTGGTTTGGATCTGGAATGCTCTCCAAAGGCTCATGCATTAAAGACTTGGTCCCCAAGGTAGCAATGTTCACAGGAGAGACTCTTACAAAATGATTGGATCATGAGGACTGTGGCTTCATTATTGGATTAATCCATCGAAGGTTCATAATTTTGAGTGGTAGGTGATGGAAACTTTAGAGGGAGTGGGTCATTGAGGACATGCCTATTTTAGTCAGCTTTTCCACTGCTGTGACTAACGGAACTGACAACAACAATTAGAGGAAGACAAGTTTATATGGGGGCTCACAGATTTAGCAGTCTCAGTCCACAGACAGCTGACTCCATTCCTAAGGGCTTGAGGTGAGGTAGGACATCACAGTGGAAGGGTGTGGCAGAGGAAAGCAGCTGGAAACAGAGTACCAGGAAGCCCAGAAGAGAGTGCTCTGCTCACCAAGGACAAAATATATACCCAAAGGCACGTCCCCCAGGGACCTACCTCCTCTAGCCACACCCTACTTGCCTACAATTACCACTTGGTTGACCCCCATGAGGGGACCAGTGCACTGATTACACTGAGATCCGCAGCCCAATCTTTTCACCTCCAAACTTTATTGCATTGTCTCACCCATGTGCTTTTGGGGGACTCCTCATTTCCAAACCATAACAGTGCCTTTGGGGACTCTATCTTGTTCCCAGCAGCCCCTTCCTCCCTTTCTGCTTCCTGGCCAGCGTGAGGTGAGCAGCTTTGCTCTGTCATACTCTTCCACCATGATGCTGGCTTCACCATAGGCCTGGAAACAATTGAGTCAGCCAACCATGGACTGAAACCATGAACCAAAATAAATCTTTCTTTCTCTAAGTTGATGTTATCAGGTTATTCTGTTGCAGTGACAAAAAAAATCTAACACACTGCCACTATACTTCACCAAGGACCCCAAAGACTGCCTCCCTCATTGTCCTGTTAGGAAGGCCACAAGCATTAATCTCATTCCCTTCTCCCGGTCTTCCTACCACCTAAAGCCTCTTTCCCTCTCCTCCCTTATTTCCTAGAGGACGGTGGAAAAGCTCCCTTCCAGCCACCTCATTCTGAAGGCCCCAGACAACTGAGTGCCATTTAGATGATCCCTGACACTTTTTCCAGATTTATATCCTTGCATCTGACATTCCTGTCATTTCCGCCCACTAGTTCTAAATCAAACTGCCACCCATTCACCCAGACAGATTCCCCTGGTGATCTTGCTTTCTAGAAACAGGTCAGGTTTGCCTTACGCTATTTCGATTTAATTTTACTAGCTAATATTTATTAGTCTCTTTGGTGCACCAGCCATTATTGAATGAACTTCAGCCTCAGAATGACACTAGGTGTTTGGTCATATCACAGTCTCTAGATCAAGAAACGGGTCGAGAGTGATTGACTTGCTCAGTGTTCAATCTGAATTTCACAACTGAGACTAGAATACACAAGAGTTTTAACTACTTCAGTTGCCTCCCACGTTGTCCAATATTCCATCTTATGGCTCATATTCTTCATCCCTTGTCTCCCCTTCCTCTGCCACTGCCCTGAGTCAGACCCTATGCAATTCGTGCAGGAAATACTAAAGGGCCTCCTACTTGCTCTTCTCATCCTTGGACCCTCTCCCTTCCCACCACTAGGCATATCCTGCCAGAGAAATGTTTCAATGTGGTGGAGAGAGCTGGCCCCTGTACCACACAGACCCAACTTGGAATCCCACCATCTTCATTTACCAACTGCTGTGATATTGGGTTAACTCACTTAACCTCCCCAAGTCCAAGTTTGCTCATGCAAATATAAGAATTATGATATCAACTGTATCAAAAGAGCTTTCTTTCTGAGTGTCTAATGAGAAGACATAGGTCAAGTCCTTGACATAGCACCTGGTACACAGTAAAGATCCAATATATGTTACACCATTCTTCCCAGAAGGAAATTTTGGTCATATTTGCCCCTTTCTGAATGCCATTGGCCACCATAGGCACTCAGCTCTTTCTACAACTGGTCCTGACCCACTGTTTCATCTAATCTTTTTGTCTTCTAACTCTGTGGTCCACCAAATGGTCTCTTTGATTTCCTACTTTCCCAAGTGGTGGAGGGCAATGGTGAGTGTTCTGGAATCAGGGAGACCTGGGTTTGAAGCCCTGCTGTGCCCTTCCCCAACTCTATAAGCTTGGACATGTTGGTTTAACTCTCTGACCTCAGTTTCCTCACCCAGAATATGATTCTTACGGTTGTCGTGAAGCTCATGCATGGGAAAGCATGATCCTACGAGGTGTTTGTTCCTCTTATCTATGTTGTTAATAGAATCTCTGCTCCTCCTGTCCTGCCAGTCTTTCTGTCTCACCTGCTGTCCTTCCTTCTATTTTTCTCTGGGAGCCCTCCTTCCAGTGGAGAAGTATCCTTGTCTACCTATCTTATTTTGGATTCTTGTGGATTCCCATCATAACTCTATATCTGAAATAATAGAATTTTGTTTTGTGTTTTTTACAGCTTTCACAATTCTTCCCAAAACCAGCCCAATTCATTTGTATAACTCTGGGGGACAGCCCAGACTTTTTAAAGGGGGTGGCCAGGCTGGGGATATAGCTCAGTTATAGAGTGCTTGCCTAGCACATATTAGGTCCTAGATTTAATCCCAAGCACATACTTACATACATAAGAAACTGGGACTCTAAGAGGTGGAATGACTGATTTGATGTTCACGAATGGAGGCCTGGAGCCAAGTCTTCTGGCATTGGGTCTCCATGCCTCTCTCCCTTGTACCATTTTGTACCTGAGTGACTGCGACTCACCTGGCATCAGTGCCCACTCTAATATTGCAAATTTATTTTTCACTGATGCCTGCCATGTCCTCTCCAGAGAGGAGATAATCTTGTCCTTCTTCCTAATTGATTATGTTGTACATATCTCTTATTTGAATGATGTTGGTAACTGTTGAAATTTGAATTAATGGTTATGTTGCAAAGTCATTCAATTGTATTGGCTAAAGGTTGAACTGGTACAGTGAAATTTTATTCAAGAGTAAGAACTGTGGGGCAGGAGTGGTAGCTCAGAGGTTGTGGTGTTTGCCTGGCATGTGTGAGGATGCAGGTTTGAACCCCAGCATCACATACACAGCTAAGTGTTGGAGCAACAAAGGTCACATGAAAAGCTAAATAAAATTGATTCTTTCTCTCTCTCACTGTCTCTCTCTCTCTTTCTCTAAAAAGAGTAAGAACCATAAAGATAGATACCCCACTCTTGAGATACCTGCTTCTCTGCATATGTGCCTTGGACTTTGATCCTGTGGATTCGGGGCATTTGGAGTTAACTGCTTCATCCCTGGGCTCTGCATTCTTGCTCTATAATAACACTGACAAGCTGGATTGTAATTAATCTGCTTATCCATCTGTTTCCCCCACCCCCCAACCCCAAGAATCCCTTCAGGGCAAGTGCCATATCCTATTTCTGTCAGTGTCCACAGCCTGCCACTGTGCCTGGCACATAGCTAATGGAAGCTGAATGAATAAATCAGAAAGATCTATCTGGGTCCTTCATCTGATCCCACGATTATGCTTATTCCCATTCTCTTACTTATCACAAACCATGTTGTACCTATTTATTATCTCTTATTCTGAATTAAGGACTGGTTTCAGGTTTTACTCATTTTTGAAGCTCTCTGATAACTACGTAAGAGGAAAGTATAATTATTGAGTCTATTCTGTGCCAGTAGTGACTTCACTTACATTATCTCGTCTTTAAGTAATTTAATTAAATAACATTTATCATAATAGGTCAGTAAGGTAGGCATCATCATCCCTTAATTTCAAAAGAGGGAACTGAGACTCAGGGAAATAAAATAATTGAATCTGACCAAGTTTACATAGCCAGTAAGTAGCAATGATAAGACTTGAATCCCTGTCTGCTGGCTCTAAGACCAATGCCTTTCTTTTTCTTTATTGCTCTTTGTTTTTTGAATAGTATGCAGAATAGCTGAGACCTATAACTTAGTAGGTATCAGGCACTCTGCTGAGACTTGAATTTCATCACATTGACTCAAATCTGTGTAAGTCTGCTCCCTGATCCTTCAAACACACATACTACCATCTTCCCATTGGATTGTCTGGGTGAGATTATTCTGGAAACTTACTGAGCACACACAATGAATCAGGCACAGTGCAGAAGACAGACTCCCTTGTGGAGCTTAAGTCTAGTGGGACCACAAAATATACCAATAATATAAAATATCTGTAGATGGGGAGACAAGACAGAAGAACTCAGGTCAGCTAGGGTGGCTTGGGGAGGCTTGTGAAGGAGCAATAAGTCAGCCAAGCTAAGCAAGAAGAGAGCACAGAGAGAACAGGACATACCAAGTCACTGGGGTTCAGAATTGCAGGTAGGATAGGCTTGGAATAAGGGGAGTGTTTCTGTTCAACAGCACAGGGGGTGCAAGAGATGATGAAACTGGTCTCCCTGAGTTCAAATCATGAACCAAAGGTCACAACAGGCCACCAGCCCTTGTCCCTACACTAAGCTTGCTCTTAGCTTAAATGACAGCTTAGGAAATTCTCCCCACCCAGGAAATGAATAAGAGAAATAGCATTTCCATCTGTGTTCTCTAGGGATCTGTGGGATAAACATGGAGTTTGCATTTCCCTGATGTGAAATGATGAACAAAGCAATTGGGCAAACCCACATGGTGACGTCATCAGCCTGGGGTGGGGCAAGGCTGCCCTCAGTGGGCCAGGAGGGTGCAGCCTGGCTTTATGCCCATATTCTTGATGTGCCCATGAAGCAAAAGGTCCTGTGGGTAGCAATGGCAGCTATATAAACAGAACCTGTTAATAAATCCTTTTTGTAGTCAGGGTGGAATGAAGGAATCTGCCCATTCTGGGCTACAGGGTGGTAAACTAAAAACACCAGTTGTGTCATCTAATTCAAATTTTCCCCTTCACTGTACCTAGAAATGCTCTTTAGCTTGAGACTTTGTAAAACCAAAGAATGCCTGAGAATTGAACCAATCCTGTGATGAATGACATGTGACTTAATCAATAATACAGAAGCATCCATATTGATTGCAGGCAAGAACAAGTCCAATAAGGTGCTGATGTTGACTAGCAGTTCGTTCTTCCTCCCTTCCTTGGAAACTCTGATAAAACCTTCAAGTTCTATCTCAGTCCTGTCTGGGTCTTCCTGCTTCCCCATGCTTTTGTATTGAGTTAATTCCCTCCTGCCACCCTGCTTCAGCGACCCACCCACACGATCATCACTAAGCCAGTGTGGACTATCTGCTTCCACATTGCCTGTCTACTCTATCCTTCACATACCGCTAGCCTGCTTCCCTCAAATCGTAGTGTACGCAAAAGCCAGGTAAAGCCAGCCACGCTCAGTCCTCAGGCTGCTCCCCACACACCCCCTTAGCCTTTGCTCCTTCCTCACCTCCCCAGCTCTCCACTCCAGTTTTGTTCCTTCTAATGCATTCTTCACACTGCTGCCTGGATGATTTGTATAAAATTCAAATGCAATCATGTCCCTCCCGTACTCAGAACCCTTTAGTGGTTTTCAGATCCTTTCAAATGACACCCAAATTCCAGAAGCATTTAGAGCAAGGCCACTCCCGAGCAGGCTCCTTTCTACCTCCCTGAGTTATCTTCTAACTCTCCCCTTGACGGCTTGTGACACAGCCATGCTGAATTGCTGATGACTCTCCAAACACCGAGTCTGCCAGAAATAGCCTTTCCTCTCCATTCTGCCTTACAGATCTGATCAGCCTTAAAAAATCCTCTTAACTGTCCCTTTCTCTGAGGCCTCCCTGACAGAAGGCATCCCTCCATGTCTAGTTTGGACATCTGCTGCCAGCCTGTCTGCACATTCCCCAGGCTGACTTGTTAACAGGACCCTGCATCCACCCAAGAGCAGAGTAGGTGCTTACTCCGTGCTGAATGAATCGCTGTCCAGTTTTCCCTTCTTCCCATCATTTAAGGGTCTCATGTTTCAGCCACAGCCACACTGACATCTCTGCACCCCGGTTGACTTTCCCAGGTCGGGCCAATCACTGGTCTGCAATCATTGGTGGATCCCACTCCAAGAACTACGTGCTCTGGGAGTATGGAGGCTACGCCAGTGAAGGCGTCAAGCAAGTTGCAGAATTGGGCTCTCCAGTGAAAATGGAGGAAGAAATTCGACAACAAGTAAGGACAAAACAAATAGAATAATCAAAATTCAGGAATGCAGTAAAGTACCGCTTAGGTTTCTTTTCCAGGATCTTAAAATTTGCAGTACAATGAGCTAGAACAAAATCTATTTGCTGGGTTTGGGGTTTTGTGTCAAGCAGAGGAGCGGTGACACATGTCTGCGTTATTGTCTCAGTTTTTCTTGACTTTATTCTGTGTTCTTCAGCTTATGCAAAATGCTGCTGCTGTTCCCCATTGTTGGGATGCCATGTCTCTGGTCTCCTAAGAGTGAAAGCAGTGATTTATGATTTTCTTACTATGATCCTTAGGGGATAGGAGTGACACTCAAGTGGTCTAAGCCAAATTGTCACTTCTGAAAATAAACAATGGTGTATTGGCACATGCTTTTTACAACTATATCTTGAGGTGTTTGATAAATTAGATCGTCATCAGTCATAATCACAATGTGCTGAAACATCCTCAGTGTGCCATGTCACATGGGTCCTGGAGCTGGTGCATTAGACAGACCCCCCACTCACACCACTGAGAGATAAGAGAGGAAAGGCTCATACTTCTTGCCAACTTGTTTGGCTAAAATGCCATTGTCCCTCATCAAAAGCCTAATGTGGTTGATGCTGGAGAGAGGCTGATGTGAGAAGAGGTGATTTGCCAACAGTTGGATGTTGTGAGAGGTGACAACCCAGCTTTCAGTATCACTGCCCACCAAAGCCCCCCAGCCTGACCGAGCTCTGTGGGCAGTCCCATCTCACTGCCCACCAGATGCTCTGGAGAAAGGAAGGGAGGGAGGAAGGAAGGAAGGAAGGAGGAGGGAGCAAACTAGGCTTGGGGGGTGGTCACTTCACAGCATGGTTACCAAGAGGCCATCACCCTTCCTGTGCTCCTGTCCCACACCTCCTGAGATGAAGCAGGAGGATCTGACACGCAGAGGCCCATGTAACAAGATGTGCTTGTGCTCAGAGGCCACAGCAGTGCCAGGGTGTGAGCCCAGCTGAGATCTTCCCCTGGCAATCCCCATTGGAACTCCAAGCCGCCCACAAACTTAACTAAATTAAATGTAACAAAAGTCACTGTGACTCCTACTATAATCTCCAAAGAAATCCTTTTGGACCACAGTTGGAAAATGCCCAAGAGTATATTCCTTATTGATTTGATTTAAAGTCTTCTCCTTTCTTAAAGAGGAATTTTGACCAGATGTTTTACAATTGCTTCCTATTCATCGCAAGCTTGGCCACCTACCTACTCTGAGGTTCTCTGAGTCAGGCTGCCATGCCTCATACATGACACAGGCTGTAGCAAAATCACAAGGGTTCCATACTGGTGTTAGTCTGCCTGGCCTGTCATGGGAGGGATTCAGTTCCTGGGATAGTCAGAGTCCGTTTCCTGGTTCTTGAGCATGAAATTGTGACCCATAGACGTCCAACTCTGTGGTATGGGCTACTGAAAAGCATTTGTTACAAATAATAGTTGAAACACTGAAGTTAGCAAATAAATTTGGTCCAGGTCAAAGGCATCTTCATAATATTGTCAGTCTCACTTGTTGGCTTTCTTGGGAGTTTCTGCAGAGGAAAGAAGCATGCAGGAATCATACAAACCTGGGACTGTTGCACTAACGAACAGTGTCATGTGTCACAACTATAAAAAGGTTGAAAACTCAGGGATGGGACTCCAGCCTTAGAATGTCCCTCTTAGGAAAACTTTCCTTGGTGGGATCCTCACCAGCGTGCCTGGGATTGGCTCCTACACCACTCAGGCAGCGTCTGCCTATCCCAGCTGGTTAGTGTTCCTGGCATAAAGTCATAATAGCTAGTTTAATTGTGGAAACTCCCCACGGGAAGGAGCACATGTCAGTGTCCGTCACTACTCCTCAGGCTGCTAGATATCTATGTTAGCTCCCCTCACATCAAGTCTGAGAGGACAACATTACCCCAGTTCTACAGATTAGGAAACCAAGCCTTGGTTAATTGCAGAAAATACTAGAACCCAAGACAAATGTACAGTACCAGATGTGTAATTGTGGGTCCCTTATTCAAAACTTCAGAATTTCAAGATGGTGATGCCGTAAATTTCATAGCATGGACCGCCTGAGACTGCACAGATCACAAAACCCACAAAGACAGCCCTTCCTGTGCACCTTCCATGCCCGCACCGGCGCTCTGCAGAGGAACCCCTCTCACCAGCCTCTGAGTGGGGCCTTTGCTAGCAGTACATCAAGTTTCTAGATCCTTGCGAAGTCAGTTGGGCAGAATAATTTCAGGGTCCCTCCACTTCCACACAACTCATGCCCCTAAATATTATTCCCTACAAACACACATCTTGCAGTTTTCTCTAAGGTAAGAAACATCATGAAAAGAAACAATAAAACAAATCCTCCTAGAATATAAAAGTGTCCTCTAAATAACCAGGGGACTTGTTTGAATATGTCCATAGACTAACAGCATTTTCAGCTCGTAATACCTTAGATCCTACCAATCGCTCTATCAAAGAACTCGAGTCTGCTCAAGATGAAAATAAAAAGCCTTGTTTTCCCACAAAAGACATTGATATGCTTACCAGCATTCCCTTATTATAGACTTATCACTCATGGCAAGTTTCAAGGGCATTAAAAATCACAATAGGGATTTTTGGAGGTAAATTTTATGCTATTGTCTTTCAAAAACAAATGAATAAAAATACTAATCCTATTAGTAGAGGAAAATTATAATAATTCAATACTATTGAGTATAAATCTTAATGTTACTATAACTGCAAAACACAAAGAAAATTAATGAAAAACTACAGCAGTTATTGGCAGTAATGATGCTAGTGGCTGGAGAGGTGGGGCAGGGGCAGAATGCACACCCCTTCTTGGGGAAACAGAGGTAAATGCCTCCAAGAAGCCACTGGGGCCTGGGAATTGGCAATACTGGACTGTATTTATTGCCCATTGTGTTTCTTCTTTTGAGAACTGTCTAATCTGACCATTTGCCTATTTTTAATTGACTACTTTGGTTGTTTGAGTTTCTTATATATTCTGGATATTAATCCTCTGTGAGATGACTAGCTGGTAAATATTTTTTTCCCGTTTCTCTGTAGGTTGTCTCTTCACAGTGTTGATTGCTCCCTTAGCAATGCTCTTTTTAGTTTGATGTACTTCCATTTGTCTATTTTTTATTTTGTTTCTGTACTTTTGCGGTCAATTACACAAATCATTGCCTATCCCAATGTCTCCAAAATCTTCCCCTGTGTTACTTTCTGGTAGTATCTCAGTTTGGGGTCTCACCTTGGGTTTTTGGTCCATGTTGAGTTGATTTTTGTATAAGATCAGAGTTAGGGATCTGGACAGAGCTGGAGGTCATTACATTAAGTGAATTAAACCAGATAAAGGCAAATACTGCCTGTTGTATCATAAATGGAAGCTGAAAACAGTAGACGGTGACTACAGACTAGTGATTCCTAGAGGTGGGAAGGGTGGGGAGAGAATGGGAGGCTGAATTGGATTAGCACACACTGTATGCGTCAAGATATCACACACAATTTAGATATGATCATCAAAAATAAAGCATTTTCTAAAAAGAAATACTGAGCTGTGGCTAGCCCAGCAGGACACAGATGGGTAATCCAAGGCAGGCGGAGGCAGCGGGAAATGAGGGGAAGTGGGAAGTGAACAGATGCGGACTCATCGCTATGGAAATCCTTCATCCCGCGAAGGCCTTTGCACTTTGACAGGCGTGCATTTATGGTACATTTACCGGGTGTCTTTCTCTGGGCTGGATACCAACCCCAAAATGGAGCCTTAGCCACCCAGTTATGCATGCTAGAAACCTGGGTGCCATCCTAGATCCTTCCATGCCCCAACTTCTGCTTCTCTTTCTTTTTAAGAGGGGGGGGGACAGTAAGAGGGAGAGAGAGAAAGAAAGAAAGAATCAACTTTACTTAGTTTTTCACATGGCCTTCTTTGCTCCAACACTTTGTTGTGTACATGGTGCTGGGTTTTGAACCCACGTCCTTGTACATGCCAGGCAGGCACCGTAACCACAGAGCCACCTCTCCAGCCCCTTCTGCTTCTCTTTCAAGTTCACCCAGTTTGCTCTGGTGGTCTCATCACTGTCTTCCTTCCCGCCCCCCAGCCCACCTAAGCACTCTCATATCTTCTTGCCTAAATTGCTGTGCTAGCCTCCTGGTATCCCTGTCTCCAATCCTCTTCCTGTTAGCTTCATTTCCCCAGACCCCATCTTTATAAGAAACAAATCATGTTAGATGGTGACCGCAGCATGCGATGGAGGGATTTCTTATCCTCTATTCATAAACAGTGCTATCCTTCAAAAATATCCAGTCTTATGCAGGGGTCCCTTCCCATGTCCCATTTCCCACAGGCTCAAGTTGCCCCTTCTCTCCCTGTATGGGCTTAAAAACCTCCACTTCTAGCTCCTGGATCCCATATCCCAGTCCAGGGCCCAGGAGGCACTCCGCAGACCAGAGGCTGCCTGATCTTCTGTAGACTTTTCTCTACCTTTCCAGCATTTGGGAAATTTTTCTAAACCCAGTTGTATATTTTTACATTTTTGTTTTGTTATATTTTGCCCAGCCTTTCTATGTGTTTGTAGCAGGAGGAGGAATCCTTTGCATTAGTTCATTCTGCCAGGTCTCCAGATACCCATCTAATATCTTCAGCACCTAGTAAAGACCTGGATTGATTTATTGACAGGTGGGCCATGAATATCCTCACATAAAAATGTGAGCTTAGAATATCCACCCATTCATGAAAAATGCACTAGAGAAATTACTTTAATTTCCATATTTCTCTGAATTCAAGGTTTCCCTGACTGTAAGAAGTCAGATAATGGTGGGCCCTAACCTGAGTGTGGATTGATTCATCCTGAGGAGGCTCTGCCTGGGTGGATTACTTCAGCCAGCCAGCAGGATTATCACACCACCTGTGGTAGGAGAATTGGTAAACAAGCAGGTGTTCTTTTCCTTTAAAGTTGAACAAGCTTTTTTGGTTCTGGGACATGCAAGAAAGCGTTTGAGAATTTTCTTTCCTCATCTCCTTTAAAGCATTGGAGATAACATATGTCTACTCAACTTTGGGCTTTTTCTGGTTTTTGATTTTCTAAATTTTTAATCAGTTTTCTATAATTAAAACCACCACCTGATTTCTGGTGTTTTCTATGAATTTTTATACACTGCCTCATCTGGTTGAGAAATATATACACCATAGAGATTTTATAATAATGAAGCTCTAATCATCTTCCATGCTTATGAGAAGTAGTGTTGTATAATGGCTAAGACAATTGGTTCTAAATCAAGATTTCCTGAGTTCAAATCCTGACTCTATCACTTATGTACTGTGTGACATTGGGTAAGTTACTTAACCCCTCTGTGCCTCAGTTTCCTCCTCTGTGAGATGGAGATGGTAATAGTGTCAACCTTGTATTGCTATCACTAAGTGAGCTGATCAACTTCAAGAGCTGGGAGAAGATCCTGACGCACAGAAAGTGCTCACTAGATGTTACCTGTCATTACTGTTTTTGTTCCTATGATTCTGTTTCCCACCATCAGAGAACTGAAGCCTTTATCTAAAAGCCTATGAGTCCCTCAGGAGCCAGAAAATGTAATGATTCTAGTTGTTCAAGTTTGTCGTGTCATTCCTTGGTTTGAGAAGGCCCAGAGGATGAGGCCACAAGCCCTTCTCCTGGCCTTCAGCATCCCTGGGCTCTGCCCATCCCTCCTATCCACATTCAATGGTGTCATCTCCCAGTGTGCCCCAACATCTGGCCCCAACGTCAACCAGAAACAAGAAGGTGACATGTAATTTAAAAGGAGCTGCAGTGGAACTCCAGCCCATTCCCAGCTCCTCCTGGGTGGGCACTGTCCCCCTTCCTTGGAAGAGCCCACTCTGGATGCTCACAGGAGCTAGGTCAGTGCTACCTCCAGAACTGGGCCTGGGGGCAGCTAATAGCGAGATCTGTTCACACACGATGGGATGCCAGCCAGTGGGTGGAGCTATGGAACAGCTTCCAGCCTAAGGAAGGAGGGGATCTGGTGAATATTCTTTTTTTTTCTTTTTTTTTTTTTT